>JAQFYM010000478.1:0-65102 GCA_034694785.1 Agrenia bidenticulata
AGTTGAAATGTTCCCTTTAATTTAAGCTATTCAAAATAAAAATGTGTTCAGAACTTTTTAAGATATATGCTTTCTAAACTGTCTACTCACTCGTGGGACACCCTGTATAGTTAAGGGCTCTCACTCATTTTAATAGTATACTCACATAAGTAATTCGTAAATTGAGACTGATGGTGAAAGCCGTATTAAAAACTATGACTGCATGATTAAAAAAACATTTAGAATTTGCTTATCCTCCTTTATACCAGACGCAATTGAAATCCACGTAGATTTTAAAAGGAATCTCAAAGTTTCATTCCCGATTTCTCCCTCGTTTTTGAGAAAAGGACTTGGAATAAATTCCCCTTGCAAAGGCATAAACTATGAAGTAGCATTTCGAAAAGGGATTCATGGGACGTGTAATAAATAACTGGGGACAAAGAAGAGTCAGTACATCACAATGGACAATGGAGGGGCACTCGGGAAAAGACGTTAATGTACATGGAAGTTATGTATTGCAATAGAAATCTTTGTCTTCCAGAATCCAAAAACAAACACCAAATGTGTGCTAGATTCAGATCTCAATAACCTAAAGTAGGCCATACTCCATACCAAGAGCAATATACTTACTTTCAGATTCACCACACTTTTTGTCTTCCTAAACTGAGTAGCAAAGCGAATTCTAAATTTTCTCCTACCCAATAGGCTTCTGTGACACTTAAAATTGTTTAAAAAAATTTAGTGAGAAATCCTTTTTATAAAACGAGCACGCCTGGAGCAACCACCCCAATTTAAATTCCCTGTCTCATCTGTCTTCATATATTTGCTATGGAGAAACATAGTCGAGGGTGCAACCGAGCAAGTGGCCATCTATAAAAATAAAATAAAAATTTTGGATCTCAAAAAAGTGGCTTATAATCCGATCAAGAACACCATTCAATATTTAAACGAACAAAATCTGGCCTTCATCCCTACTATTCCTTTCGTTTATCTGTTAAGGAGAGGCTTATAGGAAGAAACTTCATTCCCTAGCCACTAGATTCCTGGTCTTTTGGTTCTCCGTTAAATTCAAGACGTCAAAAAACTCTCGGACGACTTGGACTTCTCTTACGTCGGACACATATTGAAGTCACGTCGTCCCATTTACTTTACAATAAGGTGACGGAAAGCGTGACATAGTTGGGTAAGCGTCTACGGACTTGTGACTATAGACACTCACTTTGAATGCCAATCCTCCCCAGACCAAACTAAACTGACTGGTCTGAAGGCATTTTTTAAATCGAAATTGCATGTTTTCTCCACCAAGCAGAAATAGGCCGACATTCCTCTAAGGTACAGACTTTCTCTTCATAAAATCTAGAGAAAACTAACTAAAGATTTCCAATTCGAGGAACTTATGTCCAGCCAGTCAATATCTACCGTATGGAGGAATTCGCTCAACACTTGCACCAGACATGAACTAAACTCCTAAAAATCGTCTACGATGGACGAGGAGCAGATCGGATGTCCGACCGTTATGGGCTATGTTCAATCGAAATCTCCGGTCTTACCTCCGATTCCAACAATTCCGTTACATACCACGGAGAGACTTGTGTATGGCTACGAGGATGTCAGTAAATTAAATATCCGGCATCTACTCATTTTGTTCGACTTTGGTATTTCTTGGTGGCTTCAATAGAAATAGACATGCAGAATGCACATTAACTTCATATGATGGCTAGCTAAAAATCATATTCAATTAAAACGGAAGTGGACACGCCTGTCAAAGTCAAAATTTAGCCAATAAGTTGAAGAATTTAGACTTAAAAGTAACGATCGAGTTGGCCATTTTCTGTCTGAGGCCAATTGCAAACTTTGGGGCTCAAATATTGAATCTTGACACCAAATGTTAAACAAAAAAAGGGTCAAGAGTGGACAAGCCGATGATCGGATTTATATAGGAACTTGAAGAAAGTATAAAAAATCCTCCCAACCAAACCAGATGGCTTATAACTTTCTGGAAGAAATAAAGTGGCAGTGTTGCTTTCCTCGAGTCAAGACAGTTAGTGTTGAATTGATTCCCACGAGAGGAGTAGTCAATACAATGACTTCTTATAAACCGTTTCTCTATTATGTGCTCTGGTTTGGTGTACTTATTACCTTAGAGCTTAGAATGGTCAGCCCGGTCAGGGAGAAAAGAGAGAAGATTGATCGAGAGGGCAGATTTCAGATTCTCATAACCTACTTTATTTCGGATTATGTTGCATCAATCTCTGAGATTCATACGGATTTAGGTGTAGAACTTTTTACTCTACTCTTGAATTTTTTACCAGAGAAAATGAAATAAAATTTTTCGAAAATAAACATGTTTTATTGGGTCAGCACTTATAAGGAACTACTGTAGCTCAGATTGGAAAGTCGATCTCAGTTCCTTTTTTTTGTCCTGTGGAAGATTGTGAACATCTCAACTCAAATCTTTTCATCCCTGCGTGGATATAATTCTATACGTTCTAACTCAAATATTGCAATTTAAGCATAAAATATAATAGAAGTACCGTCTGAGCACCTGAAGTACAGTTGGAATTTTGAAACCACCACAAACGAATGGTAATAAAAAGTAGTTAGTCCTAAAAAAACAGAACCCGCTCAAGCCAGGAAATAAATTAAAGGGGTGTAGGACGTTACAGTACAAACAAATTTTGGAATGTTCAAAGTTGCCCTTGTCGCTAATCAGAAATGACATCAAAGGCGGAAACTAGTAGGGAGATTTGTCCCAAGACTACCAGCCAGTTTCTATTATTTTCATTTTGTGCTTTCCTGTGTCAAGCCCCTCTTTGTGTGTACCAAACCTAGTTCTATGGTAGCAAAGAACTGATAAAAAGGAATCCCTCTGTGTAGGGTTTACCCTCGAATCATCAAGAGGGACAAATAAAGGACATCGCTTTATTCCCTGTGGTGGTTTAGTGGGAACGAGGAAGCTCATTTCTGAATCTATGTGCCCAAAACACTTTTACAAATACAAAACACAACCTTCGGGGCGAATGTCTTTCAGGGCTGAAGGAAAATGAAATAGATTCTGAGACTGCACTTTCCTACGAATAAAACCGTCGAGTCTTTTAAATCCTCTACATCTCTCCACTGTGTCTCTCCCTGTGTAACAACGTGTCAATTCGACTTCCTACTTAGACTTTCACACAAGAGACCTTTTCAATGGTGGAAATAGACAGGAAACTTATCTCTTGTGACCAAGAAATCAAAGACATTTTCAGAAAGCAATGCACAAACATATCTGTTATATGCCAAGTGAATGCAATCTGCTACACAGGCTTTCCTATTTCAAACCAAGAATGCAGACATCTATCAAAAACAGATGGAAATAGGTCATTTCGAAATCTCTTGGAAATCTTTTTCAAAGTCTTGAATGACAAATTAAAAACTCCCAGATATTACTCTCAAGCCTTTTTTGTGCCGTGATGTATCTTAGATGTCGATTAGTTCTTAATTCAAAATAGGATGAGTGACTCTCAACGCTAAAAGCCTATTTTACTGCCAAATAATTGACCGTTCAAAATATTAATTACAAGTTGCGCTCTATAAACACAACGGGATCTCTCATCGTGTGAGACTTGCTTCCGACCAGTTCCTCTCTAAGCCTTGACTTGCATAAAGCTGTCAGAAAGAATTTAAGAGAGCTTCAGAACAAAGAATGGTCAGAGGAAGTAGATAGGAAGAAAGTAAATGAATCCTGGGCGTAAAGGAACCGACAGATTGAGTCTGAACGGAAGTTAGCACAAGACAAAGTTTTATACATTTTTGGACTGGAAGGGGCAATCACACGCACATGAGACTGGCGCCTACTTCCCAATATCCTCTGCTAGTTTTTGATAGGAATAGCCGGAATAGGACTCATTACTACACAAGCTCCTACCGCTATGTGACCATTTGGTATAGATACGATTGAGTCTATTGGCAATTACATTCTGATACGAATCTCTATCAACTCGCACACATCCCTCGCCCAATCGGCAATTACTTATCTCATATCTTATCTCAGATTCTTAAACACCGACCAATTCAATTCCGGGTTGTATGCCCCTCTGGGCAGGAAGGGAGACTACGAGTTGGGGGAAAGTGGACATCCGTTAGAAAGTGGCTATATTCTCTTTTTTTGTTTGAAGTTATTTAGCAGATGATGTAAGGCTTGGATCGATAAAGAGATTTATTATAATGTTTATCAGCTTTAGTAGTGGTAATTAATAGAAAACAAGTGAAAAGTTAAAATATGTCAACATTTATTTTATTACACCTATACATGACTGGAATTGAATCAATCCACAGAAATTTATTCTGGTATCGTAATTTATATCTGTAATCTTAACTTCCAGACATCAGTTGTTGGAAATAGCAATTTCCCCATTTGACCGATTATGGATTATTATTCAGAGATCATAGTTAAGATTGTAGTTGCACGTAGACCGTGTAACTTACAATTAGTATTAAAAGTTCTTTGAATGAATTTCTCTCATGAATAGCCTAATACCCATCCTCTTGACTTCAATCCAAGGAAATCCACTCGACTGTTCTCATCGGGCATGACTGATAATACCATGGTAAGTCTGACGAGATGAACTGGGCTATGTTTGATCGACTAAGATTCACCATGCGATGCACCTGATGCAGAAGAAAATGCTCAAAGAATCGAAGAAAATGGAAGATGAAATAAACATTTCAAGACATGTTATTAGAATTCTATGTGTGGATATGCGTGCTTGCATATAATTCTGTGAAGCGAGGAGGCGTATGCCGATGAACTCTAACGAAACCGATTTGTTATAATTCCTCAATCAAACGAATTCATTAATATTAGTAAAACAGCCGGATAAATTAGAAATAGTGGAATAAAACGGAAACATTCATTCAATTGAGACTCTGTCCAAAAGAAATCGGGGAAATGTCGGAAAGGTTATTTCGCCTTTCGTCCAAAAGGAGCAATAAAAATTTTAATAGATGGTCTGAGAACTTTTTTAACAGCTTAACTTCGTTGAGTTTGGGGCAAACGACCGAAAATGTCATCATCGAACTTGCTCCGTATTCGTACTAGGTTATTGCACCATGTTGTACGTTGAAATGCTCAGTCCTTATCTGTCTAGTACCTGCTCAACTCTCAATGATATAGCCGTAAAAATATATTATTATTATTACAGCTCGCTGAGCAAAAAAGGTTAGAGGGGGCTCAATGAATTATCGGGCTAATCAGAGTTATCATTTCACGTAATTTTATCGGACCATTTGGTTTACTTCCGCCTATTTAGAGACACTTTTTATTGCCTCCAGTTCGTAAATATTTGCTTTCAACCTTGCAGTTATGTCTTAAAAGTTACTTACAGATGATAAAACGATTTCGATCTTGCAGTCACTAATTTAAAATCGAGGACTGGTGAAACGAAATACGTGAAATTGAATTTTTCGACGTAAGCGAAAAATAATTAAATCAATAGACAAAGGTTTATGGTTGCAAAATGTACAATAATCCTTCATTTCCATCTCCTTACCGCCTTGTTCAACCAAGTCGAAAAATAGGAAGTTATCTCTGTAAGGAATCCAACCAATTTCTTTATATTTTTGTAGAGATGTCCTTTAAGCAACGTTCATTCAATTTGGCTTTCTTTGATTATTTAATTTAATTTTCTTTTCATTAGATCCAGTCATGTGGACACATAAAGAATTATGATGAGAACATAATAGAAAATAATCATATTCGATAGGTTATATAATAAATATGATCTATGATTTATTCGTAGATGATGACTTGTCGTGGTTTGGTACTGAATTGGGTTGAATTCCCAGCGAGAAAATAGTAAAAAATTACAACCTTCAAAACTTCCACGTAAGTGTCTCAGAGACAAATTGCACCTCCCTGTCATTCAAGTTTAAAGCAGTTTAAGTAGATCGTATCGAGGCTAATCCTGCTAATAGCGACCACACGTAGAACAAGAATTACGAGCTTAACAAGATACCACGGCTGACTGAAAGACAGGAAGACAATCAATGGCAAATCTGGACAAATCGATCAGCCGTATCTCCTGCTGTGAATCTATCGCTTTACTACTTCCTCTATGACCATCAGTCTCAATCGTATTTTTCTACCTTTTGGCATCATCAGAGCTGCGAAGCTGACATCAATTTGATTCAGACTGATAACCCCAAAATGTCCCGGATTTACAACGGACCGCCAATGGATTCTAATCTTTGACTTTCGGAAACCATATTTTCCCTGTACACATACATTTACACATTCATTGTTTCCCACTAATTTCTTCCGCAGATTTTATATCCGATTAGCAAAGAAAAAGTTTAAAATAATAGATGCAGTCACCCACACAAAAACGCATTATCAAGCTTAGAAACCCACCTCAAAGTCTGTTACCTATTTCCCATCTCTAATGGATTTTAATACCCTGCAGCTTAAATTGTCTCATCTGAAGCCCATTATTATCCCAAGAGGCACTCGATCTTGTACTTAAAATCCATTGAAACGTCTCTCCCAGCAATAATCCACCCACGGTATTAAGTATTAAAATCTCCAACCTTTGTATTTCTCAATAATCCTGATGAGGAGAACGTGTAACCGGAAATCCAAAGTGTTGAAAGTTGACTAGGATTGATTTGATAGTCACTTATTTGACTAAGGCAATGGCTACACTATTACTGTCCTGCACAGGGCCAGTTGTTTTTACTCGACGGGCAGAGGACGGAAAGTTTAATCCTATAGACAATCCCACCCGAAGAGAAAGTGACATGAGGTTGAAGAATGGGGAGGATTTACATCGGCCCTTGCTAATACCTTATCCGACATTGGGATATAAATCGGTCAGCACTTCCGCCAATAGAGCTGTTTTGGGGATTAGATTTCGCTGCAAGGGAGAGAAAGTAAGAGAGGAAGAGAAAATGTCCCTCTGCTTCAATAAAGTATATTGAACATTAGATGATATACACATATAATGTAATGTGAGGATATGTTCAGAATGGATATAAAAAGGACGTGTCCATTTCACTAACTTTCCTCGTTTTTCTGTAAGGACAAAGACTGGCTCTGTTTATGTGTCCGGTCCAAGTGTCAACACACTTTTTCCCCACAATCTCAATGGATGGGGGAAGGGATATTTTTCGCAAATGAAATATTTTTATTTGTAGTAAGGACTAAAATAGGTGAGTCCACTGGCTCTAGCTAGTTGTGTTAGAGAATGTTCTTGTGGGAGCTTAGAAAGTCAGAGTGGACTTGAATGCATTGATGACGTGCTTCAAAGTTTCAAAATAACTCTACAAATTACATGCTCTCCTCAAAATTGTATTTGTTTCCAAGATTTGGCGTGAGCATTGCTATCAAATTTTAAATAAGGCACGTGAGATCAATTTAATTCCCCATGAGACCGGGAATCGGCTTGCACTTCATATGTATGAAGAAAAAAACAGAGTATAAATATAGTTTGCCGTTCCAGCCATTTTTTTTAGGGTTTGCAACGTCCTTGTGAAAAAAGACGGAGAAAGCTACTGTGGAACTTTAGCATTCGATTCTGAGTGAAGTCTATTGTGCATCATGTAGTTCAGCTGGCTTGAAAGTGTAAAAGGGTGTGTATTTGTAGGAGCGGTGGAGGGAGCTTAAAGAGCCGTGGAAAATATATGAATTATTTATTTTCTAGCATTAAAAAGAGAATCAAAAATTCAGGACGGGTAGTCTGGGAACTGTCACATTTCAACGAGCTTGTGAGATACATTTTTTTGCTACATAGTTGGCTTTGAATGACCTCAATTTTTATCATTTTTAGATTGTGCTGATATGTGGGAAGATATTTCTATTCTACACTTAGGGTATGATTTCATTCCAAGAAATCAAATCTAAGTACATATAACATACATTTTTTACTTTTCATATTGCAGTTGCAGTGTATTCTTATTTTACAAAATTCAATAGCAGCCCTGTGTAGTTTGAGTCATATTTTCCCTTGCACGGAAATTCATTTGTGGATTTATTTCTTGCATGAGTTTTCCCAATAACCCAGAAAGAAAGTCTTTAGAAGCTTCTAGAATTACTAGAAAGTTTTCAACAAGTGTTTAAAAGACGGTTCAAAGTGACAACATTACCACATCACAACGAACACCAGCAGGAGATTCATATAACTACAGTATAAAGCTATATGTTTGTAGTTTGAGGATTATAATAACATTTTCAGAATATAATACAATTTTCAGCAACTTCCGAAATAAGGCAGGTATTAATTAGGTCAGTAGTCTGTAGCAACTTCACCGTAAATTAATCTTGAAGCTGGTATTTATAACTTTGTTGGAATCAGTAGAATCATACATGCAGCTTAAGCGAGAGATATTTAGTAATAAAATTTGACTTACATTTTCAATAATACATACGAGGCTGATGACAGTCCCTTGTTGAACATGGTACTCTTTGGCTCCAAGGATATAAGCTTGAGGAACTAGGACGTTAAGATTGAAGAAATGAGCTATAATCCCCGCTCCACTGGAAACCTAGAGAGAGGAATTAATATATTCAGCATTCGGCTTTATTTTCAATTCACAATGGGTGAAAACTATGATTTAGGAAACCTCTCGGTTCTATGGTGTAAAATCATAAATCAATTGGGTAAACTGCATTTGCATACCACTCATAACAGCAAAGTTTCTTTATATGGATTATTCAGGAAAAAGTGCTTTAAGAAAGGTATTTCCATTCTATAGATTTAAAAGATTTATAGTAAAATCCGCATAGGGCTGCTAGACTAGACATTTCATCCTTACCCCGGGGTAATAGTTCTAATTTAGTAAATGAGGTCAACTGTAGCTAACCTATATGATTTACTACGCTCGGGGTAGCATGGATGCATATAAACGTAAGTATTTGCATTTTGCATCGAGAAATGGGAAGAAGAAAATGTCAGTCACTCTCGAGAAATATACTCCACCCAAGAATTAAGTGGTGATTATAGATTATAAATTGAAAGCGGAAACCTAGGTTTGAGCAAAATTGATGAAGCCCATTCAGAGTAAAGAACGAGGTGATGATACAGAAGCGGCAAACAAGCAACTGAGAGAAAGCACAAGAGTTGCAACTATGGAGGACGGTATAATTACAGGAATTGCTGGAAGAACTCATGGAATTATGGAGAGTCTTAAAAGATGATGAGGAAATCTGTTAAGCTGATTTACTAATTGACTTTTCTAAGAATAGTTTTGAAAGGAAAGGCCAGGACGAGTGGGTTAAGGGTTTTGGGTTATTAGCATTATGCATTATACATTATATTTTATGAAGTGTCTATATATGCCTAATTGGTCCATTATCAGAAAGTCAGACTCATTGTCAGAGAAAGCTGCTTTCTCAGAGTAATTTACGGCGCCCCTACTCTGTGCTCTCGTCCTCCTTTCATTCCGTCAGAATGATTTCCTTAAATTTATAAGTCGTTATTTTTATGGCCTGGAACGGATCTTTGAAGATTAACCCTTTCTACTATTCTCCCTAGTTCGACACGGTTAATAGAGGAGTGATGGGTCATGGGTTTCCAAGTTTGAAAAACTTTATTTCTAAGCCCTACCTGGCTTAGATACTCCCCTCTTGAACATCCAGAATGGGATAATAATAAAGAAATATCGAACGCCAGATTGAAAATTTCCCCCACCCTCTTGTATTCAATGATTGAGAATTGAGCTATAAAAGACATTCATTCTCACTCTCGAATATCATTCATATATCTTCATTCATGTTTTATATTTTTCCATTTCACTATTTGATTTATTAAAATTGACCCTTGAATTTGAAACAAATCATCCAAACTGAGGAAGCTGAACATTAAGGACGTTACTGAACTCTACTTACAAGACCTTGAAACCAATTTGGCTCATAAAATAATTCACAGACAAGAAAGTATACGCTTAGGTATCCTTTGTTCATAAGGACGGAATTAATTTTCCCCTCTGCAATTTAGAAGGCCACTTATCTCATACGCGTATCCAACTTTGTGATCACAAGTGTATAACTATCATAATATTACCCGATATCCTCTCCCATAATAAAATCCCGTCCTTATCAACGCACAAAGTGAGTTGAACAAGCAGACACTATTAAACACGCAATAAAATTTATCACAACCTTACCCTCTGATCGCTTCATCCTACAATATAGACTTTCAGCACTTGTCCACACAGCGAATCTATAATGCAAGGCAGACAATGACAAAACAGGGAGTTTGGCTCAAGTGTTTCCTCAAGTCTGGAGTGGTGGGTTTATCGAAATGGGAAAACCCTGTCAATCGGCTCCCACACTAAACTAAAATCTATTAATGTAAAGTGGAGTAACTTTACTTTCACCAAATAGATAAACACACACCTAACTCCAGGCTAACAAGCCAACCAGAATAAAACCACAGCTATGCCATATAGTGGATTAAAACGGGTGTAGGATCATATATAAGAAGTGAGATGAAGCTATGGCCTTGGAAATTCAAATGTACTCGTATATCTACATTCATCGATGATGATGCTCCCACATTTTAAATCCGTCGTGGAGGATCAGAAATCCACTCTTGGATATTTCACCACAATCCTAACCACCACGTTGTGATGATCACCTCTCCAGGCTGAAATCATTTATTTGCATATCCATTCATATTAAAGCCTATTCAGCTGAATCTCATCCATCTAGCCTTTCCATCACATCGTTTTCCAGTTCTAGATGATTCGGAGCCTAGACTATTGTCGCTCCAGTCTCAACCCCCAGCAACCCGTCCCTAAATACCTAGTCCTCTCGCATAGTCAAGAACACTCAATGAAGTGCTAGGGGCTATTGACATTCAAAACCATACGTATTGTAGCGCTGGGAGTAGTTGGGTTGTGGTATTGAAGCAGAATATTTGGTTAAGTAGGATCGACATGGGAAGGTGGGAGAACATGGGGATCAATCATCTAGAAATTTTTAGCAATTCATCTTATTCTCACATTCACTAGTTTATACGAGGCCACACTAATATATCTGTGGGGAAGTGCAGTGGAAAGGATGGAATTCAAGTATTGAAGGGGAGAGAGCCATTTGTGCCAAAAAAAATTCGTAAAAGATTTGGAAAGAGATAGGAATGATTGAGACATTTCGGGGAGGCAAGTATTGATTTCTGCAGGGTAAAAAATTCCCATGAGGAGACAGAATCCTTCAGCTCCTTCCAAGATTAATTATTCCTGACGAAATCCTTTTCATTTATCTGAGTAGGGAGTACTTTCAGGTTCTAAGAGCTCGAGCCTTTTTGAACGAGTTATGTTACACAAGAAATATCTTTACTTAGGTGTTACTGAAGTGTCCTATTTTTAAGGTGACAATCTCAGGTTGGAAATTTAGGCCAGCTGCATATTTTAGATTTTTTGATAAAGGAGTCTGCCCCCGGGGGGATGAAGGAATTGGGACGAATTACGATTTTAATAGTTAGTAAGTCTAAACTGCATCAGTTAGTTGTAAATATAAACTTTTCTTAGATTTGAAATAACTTTGCTTTCGATTTTCATCACGTGTTTCAACTTAATAGAGTAAAAAAGAAAGTAGGTTTTAAATCAGTTCCAGCTAGAAGGGATTTTCTTTATTGTACTTTAGGAAAATAATGATTTAGGTAATCATTAGAAATGAACTTGACATTTTAATGATGGAAATGCAATTTCTTTTCCTATCCGAATGCAAAAATAAAATAAAGCTCAAGTTTTAGACTACAGGTAGGTTTTCATATTATCTTATTCGACCCTGTTCAACTTTCTCTTCTTGACTTTTAGATTATGCCTCTTCAGCTTCTTTCTCTCGGTTCCTTTATGTCATATGTCATTTCATTATAAATTGGATTTAATTATATTGCCGAAAATTGAGACGAAACCATCACTGTCTCCACTTTTCTTTCGGCTTTGTTATAATTTAACTTTCTTATGAAATCTACATGTATTACGGAGTGTCCATACACGCACTTAGTTTTTGCATGCATTCCAAAAGAGGCTTTGAACCTGTCGTGATATTAAATGTGTCTTAAAATGAATAAGCAGCCATATAACTCTAAGGCACCTCCTTACAAGATACGTTTTCCATTTGCGCACTTTACTTTCTAATTTCATTGAGGAGGATTCTTTGTATAGATAGATAGCCGTCTGCCACCGTCTGCCTTCAGTCTTTTCTGCCCAGAAGTAATTAATCATACTTTACATTATTAGGTTACCTTACGTTCCTTGGGAGATTACATACGTTCTTGTGAAATGGAAGCGTTCTAAGCGGGGTACTAAAAGATTCAAAACCTGTTAAAGTTATTAGCTACTGACTGTCCTATACATTATGTCCTAAAAGTATTGTATAGTTCTCTAGAATTTTGCAACTAGATAACTTGAACACTTGATTAGCCTAAAACTTTTTTGATTGAGATTTTGAATTCAGTCTCTTCTACGCTTTATCCAAGCGTCATGATAATGGGCTTAACACAAACTTCCTATTAAGATTTCCCTCTAGAATAGGACTACACACCTCCGACTGAGATCAAACAGGTTCCTTGGGTATAGCTTTCATTACTATCTGCCGTAAAATACTTGCAATAGTTTAATTAAGATATCTCTGCTCTGATTACTCCGAATGGAATAATTGCATTGATATTGTCTAATTAAGACTGGAATAGTTGCATGGACTATTGGATTGAGGATAGGAAAACATTTGAAAGGGAAAAGTGATTAGGGAAGGATTTCAAGAAATATTGTCTGTAAATGACGCCATTAAATTGCTTAAGGGGAGGGAAGGCCTTATCTTGAGGAGGATAAATGGGATGCAGACTTTGTTGAATGAAATCCTTCCTCTTACTTGCATTTCATCGAATGGTTCACGTAAATCTGCTTTCGTATTGAAAACTCCTCAACTGTTAGGAATTGACTTTGAGTGAATGAATAATCCAACCTCTTCCTTTCTCTCTTGTATAGATCTCAAGTGTCTGCTTGGCATATCCTTCTACTCCTCGTCACACTTTATTTAATCCTGTAGACTTATCCTAATCAAAAACCTTCGAGGGGGTTTGGATGGGCTCGATATTTTTATTTGACGTGGCTAGCATATTTTTAAGGTTGGGGGATCCGGATTTAGATGGAGAAATTATGGCTGGAATTGGAATTTGGGGAGGCTGGTGCAGTTTGCTTTAATTTGCAGTGATGTTAGTTTAGTATTTTGGATGGGATCTCAATTTTTTTTAGGCTGTAGGTTTAAAGCAGGATATAGATAAATATACTCTTGCGTGTAATAAAACGTAGGTGTGCTTTGAATTTTTTTTAGTATGTTATGTGAATTTAATAAGATCACTAGACAAAAATGAAGCTTGTTACTGCATAAGGTTAAAGTATTTAGCATCCAACTATCACAAGTAAATTACTGGTACTTTCAGTTTTTTTAGAATCGGCTGCTACCGCTGGCCTCTGGTATTTTCTAACAAGTCAGAGTTTAAAGCTACTACAGAATACAGATCACAACTTGGCTTATGGGTTTGTTAGCATTGCAACGGTACTAAAATATTAAAGTCGGCAAGCAAATATTAGTGTTGGAATTATAATGAACAAAGCCGTTTTGGTTTTGCTACATCAAGAATTCTAAACTTATAAAGAGCCTCTCCATTATATTACGGGACTGAAGTTTTTGTTGTGGGAATGGGAACTCACCCCGAGATAGTTTGATACGATAATTGAAAACTGTTTGAATAAGATTTAATATCATCCTCCTCATCAACTTGATCCTACCTTGGCCAAGTTAGGACAGGGAGCGTTAAATTAAAACGAAGTTCAGGCTTGGCTTCCTACTCAAAACAAGTTATGAGGCTATTATTTTTATTATTAAAATATAGATAGCCCAGCCCAATAGGTTTGTAGCCGAATCGCACGGTAAATATTGGCTACATAGGTAGTTATAAAAGTATTCCAATTTTTTGAAACCATTCTACAGTTATCCATAAAGATTCAAAGCGATTAAACTATAAAAACTACTTTCCCTTCCTTATAGAAGAAAAGTAGAAAACAAAGGTTATTAAGCGAGACGTGTTTGGTTCGTCATAAAAAACTTTAAAAAAATAAAGCCAAATTCTTGTTAAAAAAGGAAGGAATAAGATAAACTAATCTAAAAACCCTTGAGGTGAGAAGAAAATGAAATGTTTGACACAAGCCCCAAAATTATAGATATAGACTCCCACCCAACTCTCGAGTAAGGAAGTCAAGCAGAAAAAAATTTCCACTCCCTCCTCCGTGTTATTCTTGAGGAGCTAATTTGTAGTCGTGTCACGGAAAAATTATTAAATTAAACCAAGAAGATTTGCAAATAGCTATGCTTGAGCAATGAGAGACCAAGTTTTTTGACTGAGCAGTTCTGTATGCAAATATATCCCATACTACTTTCTGCCAATCTCCATCCACCGAGAGAGACCAGAGCGACTTTTTAACATTTCCCGAGGATGCAGAAACCCTTTCGCTTTCCCACCTCCAGTCTTTATTATTCCATTTCTTGTATCTTCTAGAACTTCAACTTTGACTCCAGAACTCCAAAAACTGGGCTTGAATAATCTTCAGCGTTTCCTGCTCTCTAATGTCATATTCTGAGCCGTTAGACGTTCAGAATTGAGCGGTAACCAGGCTGAACCGTCAGCTGTCATTTCATAAACGCATTTCTTTTGAACAAATTGAACCAAATGCAAATGCTAAACTTTGTCTCAAGAAAAGTTCTACCAACTTTGGTTGACAAGTTTAAACTGCAGGGATATGAATATTTCTCCATCAGGATATGGTATTCCTAGGCTCGTTAGGCTAGTTGGGTCGGGAAGCTTGAAAGCCGACAAATCAAGTTGTTTTGTTACTTTAGCAAGAAGTGGGATCTTCTGTAGCATCTATTACAGCCATTACAAGCTTCAATAGCCATCCACTAACTAGTCTAAAAATACTTTATCTATGCACTAGTTGACTCTGCCATTCTTTTAGAGCTTGAAATCATTTCCTTTGTTCCGTTTCAACATCAAGATAGATAAAACTAAATTGAAAGACGGGGTCTGAAGAAACAGTACAATTGGGTTTGAAAGTGTAGTGCTCAACTGATAAGTTAGAGATGACGTTCAGTCGTAAATTGCAACGGGTTCAATACTGTAGGCAGCCAAGGTTGCTTCATATATGAAAAAGTCTCTAAAATCAAGAGGTTCCTGAGTGAACTCTTAGCATTAAAATTTTATAGAAATTGCACTAGAATGGAAAACTGAGTTTACATTTTTAATGCCCACTACTCCTCTTTAAAGCTAAATTGCCAACTTTTTGTTTCCTCTAGGACTTTGGATAGATAAAGCATTTGAATAAAATACCAAAGAGTTAAGTTTTAAAGGTAGACAAAGTGCTTGTGGGATTTCCCATTCACCAGGAGAGCATAACTTTTGTCCTAGTATTATATTAAAAAGTAATAAATTAAAGGATTTCATTTCGTTGCAACTTAGTATTTGTACTTAAGTCACCTTATTGTTTTTCTTAAAATTGCATGACAATTTGAGAACAAATTGATAAATAATTTTTTTTTACCTGGCACTCATAAGTCCCGTTATCTCTCGTTTGGACGTACTTGATGACCAACGTCCACTCATCAGACCCATCATTATGGACGATCTGAAACCGGTCATCGTTCGTGTACACATTTCGGCCAGAGGTTAAAATGTGCCAGTCTCTCCTCCTAATCCAAGACACCTGAGGTAACAACACAAAATCATTTCATTATTAGACGGCCAAGCAATTTTTGCTTAATTTCTCTGAGGTACAAAAGATTTCCCATTTGTCTGATTAAATTTCAATCATTTCACAATACTCCCCCTCCTCATCTCTTGAGTAGTTTTTAGTGGCTTTTCAGTATTTTTTTTATACTATAGACATCGTATTCCAACGTTTAGAAGTCAGATCACAATTTTGTTTAAAAAAATCTCCCTGAACCAGCAAATCCCAATTTCTTTGAACATTATAGGGATCTTTCCCCGTGCGTCTTATTTCAAGCGTGTCTCTAGCCCCAATCCCAACCGGGATCATCCGCAAGAACACTGCCGTTCAGACAGACAACAAAACCTTACACCGCATTGTCAATCCAGACTTTTAGAATCGAGATGGAATAGAGTCCACCCTTCTTCTGGCATCTTCACAAACAAATTCTTGTTCCGATCTGGAATGCGAAACGGATCATTTTTCACGCACAGCTCTTTCTACTCCGAATCGGCCCTTTTCAACACGGTGTTTCCGCAGACTAAAATATTCATGACTAAAATACCCCGGGTGCTTTGTCAAATGGATTTTTCAAATGCTATCCAAATGCATCCACATTCTTTCAACTCCCCTCCACTTTATGTCCTTTTATCTTGCCCAGAAACTGAAATCACTTGCTTTAGTTACTTCTCAATTCTAAGGTTTCTCTGTAATTCCCGTGTGCAGTTTGCATTCCAGGAACTAGGGCCGTATTTAATCGGTGAACAAACATCCCCTTTTCCAAAACAGATAAACGCAGGGATCTCTTCCAACCCGAATTACGGCTTCATTGCACCGAAATGGAAAAAGATTGCCAAGGGCAATAAGGGTAAGATAAATGAGGGTGATGGGATTTAAAGGAAATGAATACATAGCTTTTACACCAGAGATCCTAGCTAGGGATGGTGGTGATGGGATGATGGGATGTTGATACTATACACAAGTGAATCCCTTATGGAAATGTGACATGGTCTCAACCTCTACAATACCCGGGCTCTAAGGTAGTAAACGACATATCTGATAGGATGTGCAGAAGTGAAGTAGCACTTCCAGGCTTTCATGAAGCAGTTAGAGTAAAAGTTAACAGGGTGTTATCCTAATACAGCCTAGTACACATCAACTACTATGGCTTATCGCTACAGCATAGCATTGCACAACTGCTCTTTTATCATCAGCAAAAGAGAGTAGAGAATTTTTTTTCTATTGTCATCCTCCTTGTGAAATGTTCAATGGCTGGATTCTTCTCCGTTCGACTTTCCTCCTTGTCCTTGCATTTCTCGAAGTACTGGCTTTACACACATTTGGATTTTGGAATGATGGTTACTTGAATGTATTCTTGAGGAAATTCTGGAGAGTAATTCTGAATGTGAGACTTACTGCCTATTACTAACGATGGAATGACATGGTAGTTATGTATGGCATCTTCTATATGTAATAAAGTGCATTGGATTCAAGGGTTGAGGATATGAGGACGCGGGGCTGGAGTGTATGATCCCTGTGTGAGTGTCTCCAGGCATTAAATAACAAATACTCCAACCGGCCATAAAATCCTTTCTACGAGCTAATAGGATTATGTTAACCTCATTCGTAGCCAAATAACAAAGCTTGACTGGAGCCAAGAAGATATATACCTTAGTAGCCGTGGACGTGGACAAATAAGCATGCGATTGTCATTGATGTTGGGATTCTAACAAGCTTGGAAAAGATCATTTCTCCCTGTTCATTATTTTACGGTCTTTTATGTTCATCTCCCAGTTTTCATAGCTTTTCTGACACAAATAAAAGATAGAGAACGCTAATTCGAATCTAGGAAGTCAGTTACTAAACAAACATCTTGGGCTCTGGCTGCAAGGATTTTACAGATATAACAAATTGCAAATATGATAGGCTATGTGACAATAGGGTTTCTAAAGATGTTAGAAGAAATGTCAATTTTTGCTTGTTCCTGATTTGTTTTCTTTTCCTTGCTGACTCAGTTCTACTTATGATGTTGTAAAGTACATTATTAAGGGTCGGACGGTTTTTGACAAACATCTTTCCCATTTGTTCAACTTTGGATCCAAATTCTTGACTTGGGTTTTCGGGTTTTACATTTCCTGGTGTCGGCATTTCACTTTTTCTAAAGGGATTTTATTTTTACAAAGCTGAAGGCGGAAGTAGTCATTGTCATACCCTGCCGACGAGGAGGGTAAACTCAACGGTATGATAAGGGACTTTAATAGGGCATTACTATGCAACGACATGTCATGCCATACTGCCACGGTTTGTCGAGCATGGGGCAATGACAAGCTAGACTGCTAATAAACCGTCTGTTCTTTTGACTCGGAAGCTTCACATATCTGTTTGCACTCTAAACTCTTTCACGGAGGTCTAGAATATTCAGAAAAAGACAGATTACGCATTTAACTGTATTTTACATTTTGATCTACAGGAGAGAAGCCATCCTTTTTCGTTATGTAATATACAAGCACTTGTCACAGTCTTGGTAGGAATTCTTTTTTGGGAAATCAAGAGGACAGAAAGCTTTGAAATCAGAAGGGGATAAAATTCCGTATAAGACACAAGTCCTATAGACATATATGGGAGCTTAGGAAGTATAAGAAATATATTTCCATGAGAGACAAGAAATACAAAGCAAAAGGAATAATTTGGTCTTTCTGCTCGACGGTTAAAAAAATAGTGCTGTGATATGTAGTTCAGTGAAAAAAATAGAGGTAGAAATTCCAGAGGAAAAAGGCTAGTTCGTCTGTCTTTTTACATATTTTATCCCAAGTAGAAAGGAGGAAAGAGAGATGAATTTTTGTATGAAATTGCTGGATGAAAGATAATAAAGTCAACTCCCTCCTGGATAACAGAAACAACAAGCTCATTCATATATTTTATTATGCTTTCAGTTTTAGAAAACACGCTCTTCATGATGTAGAATGAGGGGTCTGGAGACTGGAGAAAGTCGCTATCCCAAAATCACCCATAGCTATTTATATCAACTTTCTTCATACACATTTTAGAATCAAGTTTTTGCAAAAGCTACCACCTATCCTACTACCTACCCCATTTAAAAACGTACATTATGATCAGGGACATCAAAGCTTTATATTTATGTTTCTATTTTATACAGTCTTACATTTGTGTAAAGAAAATATTCAAAATGGAACCCTGATTGGTTGGTAGGTGAATGACTGTAAGATTTTATGGTTTTGCATATGAATTTAGTACTTGGATAGTACATTTCCAAAGCTCCAAATTTGTGAGATTTTCAAAGTAATTGCTTTCCCCAGTTTATTTCGAATTCTGAACATTCTAAATTACGGTTGTTTTAGTGGACTAGAGTGGAGAATGGTACTCATTTCTAGTGAGAATTTATGAGATGCAAGCTGCATTCAACAATCTCAAATAATGTGGTGCATCATCACACATCCCCATCAGAGGCTGATGAATAAATAAATGAAATATTTTCTGTGCAAGACAACAAAGGAGTCTTGAAGACGACTATGAAGACAACAGGCCAATCCCTTAGAGGCTCAAAGATGAAGACGTAGTTTGGTATACAATTTAAAATAAGGGTAGGTCAACTTCTATTGCTGAAACTTATTGTAGCTCATGATAAATTCAGAAGCAGGATGAGTTCCTTCTGCTTTGGCTTGGATTAAAGAGGGTTCAGGGCTCGGGAGCCATCAAAGAAGTAAGTCATGTAGCTTCTTAAAAATTTCATACACGCAGAGCCATGCAGGCTTTGAGATAACTAGAGATAAACCACAAGCCTCAAAGGATGAAGAAAAATATTACAATGTCTTGAAACTAATATGGTCTATGTTTGTGTATGTAATACTATACGTATTTGACCGAATTATTTCCAGTTTCCAAGTTCCAAACAGTCCAATAGTGTGGAGCCAGAGCAGACCGCGGAAATACCAGACGTCATAGATAGAGAGTAAAGACGAAATATCTCATTAGGTGTGGTCATAAATTTACATTAGGTCATCTTAGATCAAAAGCAACAACATAACCACACGATTCTTTGGCCCAAATACCTTCGGGATCACATAGACCACACTATTTCAGTATATTATTGCCCATCAAATTATTATATCTCTTCGAGAAATATATGTCGGGGCTTTGGATATCCCAGTCTACAACTCCGCTTTGAGCAACAACGTGGAAATACCTTGTGAATTTCAGTCACAGAATTTGATCCTTCTTTGAAATTGAGAAAAAACTTGAAGATGTTTAAGGAGGGTAAAAAAACCCGAGGAATGAGAATAAGAATATTCAATACAGCTCTTGATCGTTATCTCAAAAATGAGTAGGGAGTAAACCCCACCTACTTAAGAAGCTTAAAGAATAACGATTATAGGGATATTTTTTCTACCCGGGTAAATAACCAAGGGTAGTAGTGGGAATACATCTCGTACTCGTATAATATTGATTACAGCATAATTGACTATAGAACTGAACTTAAAAGGAAAACCAGAGCTTCATACTCGGTATAATTCATTCCCCCAATTGATTCAAACTGTTGAAGAAATATTTAATGATCTCTTTTCATATCGATCCAATAAATAAATTTTTCCTAACCGAATTTCAGTCCCATTTATCTCTAAACTATCAAGTTTTTTTTAGATGAGAGAAAGCTGATACTGATTCTGGATTTTCACTGAAGGTAGACTTTAATAACTCAGAAGAAGATTGAGAAAAAAGATTGTTTGTTTGTCTTTACTTTTTGTTTCATGTATTTATTGCATTTACATATCTTTAGATGCAACTCATCTTCAAAAACTGTAAACTCTTCTCTAATTGTTTGTGACCAAACCAACTTAGTAATATTACCGATGGGATTTTTATAATTTGAATTCTGATTTTAGTTTTATGATCAGTCTTCTACGAACCCGATTGATATTAATTTGCTAAAGCAATTGTAAGCAAAACAAGAAGAGCCTTAGTTAAATTCATAATCCTTCAAAACTATAGCCTTGCATGTCTTCCGATTGCTTTAATAAAACCAAAAGCTCCATTCATTCCTTACCAATGTGATGTTAGCGGTCGGATTCACAGAAATAAGGGTTTCGGTTCCGGCAGAACCTCACCCAACAATTCACTCTGCTTCTCTCAAATACAGATATAAAAGTGATGGGAACTTATCTCATGTTATTGGAGAAGGAAAGCATTACAAAACCCAATGGTCTTGTTGCCAGTTGGTGTTACGATTATTACATGTAGGATATAAGCCCCCACAGGGCTAGTCGCTTTATACTCTTACTGCTTCTTGAAATACGGTTTCAAGGGTTTATTGATTTATTTAATCTATGATAGCATACTTAACGAGCAAGTGGACGATATGGTCATTTCGATGGACCAATTGTAATCATAGTTATTCATTATATTCAATGGATCAAGTTTAATATAGGACTACTTTATGGTCTTATAAATTAAGCATATAAAATATGCAAGAGAAAGTATATCCAAAATAAGATACTGATCATATAAATAATCTTAAATGCATACTTTAACTCGTAATTGACAAGGAGTTTTCGAGCTTATAATATTTATGATAGGTAAGAGGTAGCAAATGAACATAACAGTTTCCAAATACTCGAATTTGGTACAAGCGGTTTCACATTAATCTAATAATCAAGTTTACATATAGGCTAAAATTCATTCTACAGATTACAAACTACATATGATATTTGACAGAAGTGAATCCACTCCTTAAATTATATCGATACCGGTAGAAATCCTCGAAAAATGTTTCGTATATTCGTACTAAGCTCAAAAGGGAGGCATTATAACGAAACACTTCTTAGAATATAATATGTTTACTATTATTACCATGATTATGTGAAGTTTAAATTAGAATATGAAAGTGAATTGAAAATGCAATCTGTTCTTTAACAACCTCCAAATTTAAGCTAACATTTTAAATCGGATGATGAGATGAGGATGTTGCAATGGTATAGTGGATTCTATAATATTATTCTGTCTGATCAAATGGATGGAATTGTACGTTGTACGTATAAGCATTATTCTGCAAGATATAAAGAATGCATCTATCCACAACTGACAGTCTTGAGCAGAGTTGCAGAGAGGCCATGTTACAAGGACCGTAAAGTTGATTATGAATGGCCCACAGTCATGTAGCCATGTTCTCATTTTCTATACCTTTTCGACTTCGCTGTAAGGATTGCTATTGGACTATCAAACTGATTTTCTGGGGAAAATCTCTAACACTTTAGATTATTTCGTTTTTCTACCTATATGGATACTTGCTGAGATTGCTTTTAAAAGAGTATGATAAACATATTCGCAATGAGAATAAATCGTATCCCAAGGCTATGTTTTTCAGGATAGAGGTAATGAAGAGGATTCAGAAGCTCCGCACATATATACACATAACATTCAGCAATTTTAATTAAAAAATCCTCACGAGCCTTCAGCCCCTAATAGTCCAAACAAATGGTAAAATTTCCCCTTACTAATCTACCAATAGATGTATTCTTCCTATAAAGACTACTCACTGTAAGGTATTCGCCCTAACGAACTGAATCGCTCAAGAGGAAGAAAGAACAGAACGGATTTTTTTGCTTAGCTAATTGGTATTTTGAAAACCATAAAATAGGCATATGTCAATACACTGCAATAAAATTCTTTTGAGTTCTCTGCCTAAGGAAGAAAATCCCACGGATATTAAGGTCTAATTTTGGAACTTCTGATAAAATTCCATGACTAAATATGTCTAAGTTCCAAGATATATTAATTAAAAATTAAGAGAACCAATTAAACGAGTTTCACAACATAGTGAGGTAGAAATGGGAAAGCCACAAAAGCGGCTTAAGTGATTGTATCGTGTTGGGGAAATGTTTTTTTGAGCCATTTCCAAATAGAAAATAAGAGTACACAAGCTAGCTTAATCTCAAGAGATGCATGTCGTGTGTGAAGCTATTCTAAAGCTGAGGCAAGTAATTTGAAGCAAGTTTGAGACGAAAATCATCCTCCTCGCCTTCAGGCCTTCAACAAACATTAAAACGTCATCAAGGGAGCCTCACATAAATGATGCAATTCGACGCCCTACTTAATCCGAACGTTTTAGGCAATGCTGGGATGAAGTAGTAGCAGCCAAAATTTCTGCCGAATCCCGACACCATACCACATCCATGTCAGGCTTTCTCCACCATGTCTATGTTCATTATATCCTTCCTTACTTGAAATTTGAATACATCAGCGTTTTCTAACAATATTCTCCCATGTTTCTCCTCCTCGAGGATAAACGGAGACTACAGATATATTAAAGCAACTGCTCAACTGTTCAGCAGATATAAAATATAAGGGAGATGAAATTGGTGTCAGGATGATTCCAAAATCCCTTGATGAGTCTTACTAATCTTCCACAAGTTTTAAAATCACCACTGCTTTCTGGTTTCTCCTGCTAAAGGCTTGATAGTGTTTACATTTAATTGCTCTATTCTGCTGTTTGTACTCTCTGTCTATGGAGCTCTAGACCTTTTTAGGATTCCTAAATGGTTTCCATCTCATCTCTCGGATGTTTTAAGGCTCAAGACGGGCTAATGACTGTGTCCAATTTCCCTGTAGAGAAAATAAATGGAGGGGAAAATATGTCCCACTTTGTTGATCTTTACACTACAATCTACAATAAAAATTTAACTATGGGCTTAGCATAGTTTTCTGGAAGGAGGAAGTAGTATTTTACACAAGAAATGTGTTTCAATGAGCAGTTTCACAATTAAAACTTGAAATTATCGACTCGTCTTATTCCTGGCAATGCCATGCTATGGGATAGGTTATAATTAAGTTGCTTGAAAAAAGTCGTGAAAGAAATGCAAAAGCCTGCAGAGTGTTGATGAAGTTGATGATAGTGTCAAGTAAGAAAAAAACAATACACGATAGGGGTTTCATTTTTTTAATTTCATGTGATACTATATGCATGGATCCGAGTTATAATATGCGCTCTCAGCATTAATGAGGTCCCCTCTCATGTCAACCGGAGCAGATTTTAATGAAGTCAGCTTTTTTAGCTGCAAAAAGACCAGCAAGTCAGGCTCTGTTGGTTTAGTCGACTTGCTTACGATATGCAAAGCAGGTCGTTTTAAGCTGGCCAAGAGTGTTATTTAATGAATATTAATGAGCCGGAGTATAAGACAAGTTGCAATTTTTTTCAAGACGATTGTCCTTGTGGCACATGGAACGCTCTGGTGCTTCCAAATCAGAATCTGGAAGCGTGTTTAGTAATATAGCTCAAAACTTTTGAATATTATGAATATAAGGTTACCTAGCTATTTATTTTGTTTGCATCCCCTCCGTGAGCCTGGGATATACTTTATAACTTAAGCATCGGGGATTTTCTGGATGGCTAATCTAAAAGCAGTTTAGCTAAAATAAAATTCAAGATTTTAGCCATCCAGAGATTACAACTCTTACTTTGCAATGCGCAAATATAGTCTCCTCACTTTGGTGTTGGAGAGAAAGCTCTGGGGCTTTAGGCATTGTGTTTAGACCCTGGATTTTTTTTGGTTAAGATATACGTTACTTCCAGCTCCGGTTTCCTGATTACTCAGTTTTTAGCACTCAAGATTCAGTCTTCAGTGTAGTGTATGCATGCGTATTATATGATTAGATCTAAAAGGTACTGTGAGTATGGCTGTAGGGGCATTATGAATGACTGTGTCAGTAGGGGGTACTGTCTACTTTTCCTTTCAAATTTGATGAAATAAATTGAGCTTTTTATCTCCTCTGCTTACTTGAAGTGACAAAATTTTACATTATAAATTAGTTTCAAATAAAAATCCGTGCACGTGTATTTTTATTGTTGTTTATAAATTGACTATTAATTACAATTAAGATTGCAATATCTAAAGCTTTTCTATTGTAATTAACTTTTCAATGATATCATTGACAGTTTGTGTATGATTGTTAGATGTTTCAGTTCTCCGACTCCTTGTCTAGCTGGAATATTTGTGCAAACTGTGTCAAAACTCTTTTGATGGTCAGTGACGTTTGTGCAAATCGATGTAAAAAGTAGTCTGAAAATTTGCAAGAGAAATGTACGGATACATGAACTCTTGACAATATTTACCGTGGGAAACATTATCATGGGATAATTGATGAGTCTGGGGTCGTTTTAAATACTGTAGTTCCGAAAATTGGGTTTCAGGACAACATGGGGAAAGCAAGGCTATCTTGTTCTGCCAATGTCAATCAATCTGTGTCACTCTCTCCTAATTGTGTACCTTGTTCAACCATCCGAGAGGATGTCAATAAATCTTTGAACTCAAACTTGTATTATTAATGCGTTTGTACTTATTCGACCAGTCCCTAGTCATTATACGGTGCTTGTTTCAGTTCATATGAAGTATGTGAAATATGTTTTTGCTGTAATTTGAGGAGTGTGGATGTTAGTCTAAAGTAAATTTTACCTAGCTCACATTTCCCTGAAATAGAAACATTAAAAAAATTCCTTTGGGTATGACCACATGCATGAAGTTTGTTTAAAATGAAAACCCATACTAGCTTAAAATCCAAATTCAGAGTGCCGCCTTTTGTAAGATCATAAGCTTTGGATAAGGTAGGGAGTTTCAGTTGCAGAACTTGAAGGTATTACGACACCTTGGGATGCTTTGTTGTTTGTTAACCACAGAGTGTGCCATGTTCTTCAAAGGGTAGAAGGAAAACATGCAGAAAGCCAGGCATAAATTACTAATGCATAATGAACCACTTGGAATCCCCTACTTGACTTAAGGAATTTCAACCCACCGTGTATTCATGCAAGTTTTAGTGCTGAAAGTTACTTCATGATCCTCATTTTACCTCATTCTTCTAACATATTTATGGATTCATACCCCAGCCTGCGGTTTACTTTACGCCCGTCAAACGGTTACTACTGAGACCATCCTGAGTGAAACCGACCTATTCGAGTCGTTAAAAGTAAAAACCCTCACGTCTGCCAAAAGCACAGGATTAAAGAATAGCAAGGGATAAAAATCCACAATGAGAGAGTCGTTTTTTTTGCAAATGGGTCTTTATGTAAAACTTGTTCGCAATTTCCCTCTTCACTTTTGACTCTGCTGGTGTTTCCCTGCTCAGAGAGAATGCCAACCAATAAAATTGAACGCGAACCTTGCTCTTTGGATTCCATGAGAGCTCTAGGAATGTTGGATCCTGAATGGACGGTGCCGGGAAGGCGAACCGAGCATTTAGAAAAATGAAACTACCAGCTTAAGTTGCAATTTGCATTGATGAGGATGAGAGAAAGTTGGGAGTGCACGGAAGTCGTTCAATTGGCGTATCTTTGTCGACAAAATTCATAGGAATTGGATTCCTAGTGCCTGGTGAGCTTTGAAACTATAGATATTACTTTATCTTTATATAATTGAAGACTTTGAAGTAGTTCGATTTATTAGATTGTTTAGTTAATTTTAATTTTCAGAAGTTAATAAACTTTTGACTTATTACAATGTTTCATGAGTTATGGGGTTGAAGCCGGTTGTAACGATTGTTGAATAAGTTTGAAAATGTAAGCGCATAAATTCACACTCATATTTTCAAATATCATGTCAATCGATCGCAACTTCTCGCACGATCCTTTGAGCTACCGAAAGGCAACAGCATACTACCATCAAAGTAGTAGCAACAAGTCAATTTGAAAACTAAACTGAGGCAGAATCATTTAAATTCAATTCATCTCTATCTTTCTACATAAACTCTGTAAAAAGTGCACGATGGTGTGAATGAAATCCGCGTCTGTGATCTAGCTAGGGAAATCTTGCTATCAGCCTTGATAGCAAGAGTAAATAATTTGGCAAAACCCCAAGCCAGTTAATTAAGAAAGGGTTTTTTTAATCCTCAGCATCTTGATTTACGACATAGATTTAAATTCCTTGTCCTATGATCTCTCTCTCGGAGCGGTGCTGAGGGTTACACACAATTTCTTTCAGGATAATCATCCTATACAGGCTACAATTCCAGTCAAGTCATCGCAGTATATATTCATCGCGATCAACTCATCGCAGCTTTAAATCAATAAATCTTCGCGATCAAAAATCGTCCAAATCAAAATTCATCCGCGATGACTTGGACGCGATGAATATATGCTGCGATGATTTGATTACGATGACTTGTAGGGGATGCCACTCTAAAATACTTCAAATAATCAGCAAACCGCAGATTTTTTTATTCTCTCTGTGTCCGTCTATTCTTTGTCTTTGTAAGTCCTTAAATTCTATTAAAAAATTAAAAGCTCCTTAAAATGCCCCTCCACTTCAAATACGAAAGGTGCAATTTGTCTTTTTTTAATGCTTCTCAGATTTGTAGTCAACACATGCTCTCTTCTCCCCCAATCATCTATAGTGTGTACCTCATATTTTCCCCTGTACTTTTCAATTGTTTACAAAGATACTGGAGCAATTTTTTAAGGGAAAGAATCCATTTAGATTCTCAAGTTAGAAAGCTCTAGCCATTTGCGTATAGTCTTGTCAACTAGAAGTAATTCAAATTAGACTAATGCACCACTCCAAAACATTCATCTTAACTCTTCTTTCCGATCTTTCTGTCCTCCAAGGTTTTGAAATCTGATGAGAGTCCTACATCCTATCCCCTTATCCGTATTATCTGTATTTACATTCAATCTAAATAAACATCGCCCTAGTTTCATAAGTAACTCTGAGATTTGTAAGCCACCAGGAAAGCATTTCCTTCAGTCTCATCTCTCATTCCCAATCAACAGTATTAAACGAGCCGTCCCTAGCGACCTGGCTATAACTGTAGAGAACAATGAACAATAAGCTCCCAGCCTACATAAACTAAAATGAGACATATATTTCTGCGTTTACACTTGTTTATCATGCAGTATTATCATAGTTTAATATAGTAACCTTACTTATTATGCATAGGGCTTCCTTAACATAAATTCCCGTACCGAAAGGTGTCTACATTTCTGTCAAGTGTGTAAAAAAGGATAACAAAAAAAGCTGGCGAAAGGGAGACATAAATATGTCAACTGAGGAGTAGGGCACAAGTAAATCTAGTTACCCTGTCAAGTTGCACTTATCTTATGCATGTATATTAAACAACTCTTCTGTAAAACTACAGTGTGCATATCCAGGCCCGGACTGGATCTGATGCTATTCTCCCTTTTGTCTTACATTCATATTCTAAAGTTAATAATAAATGGCTTGTCAGCCAGGTTGTCGGAACGGATAGAGCTTTGAATTTAAAAACAAATAGAATAATACATTCTTCTTTGCTAAGTTAGTATGATGACTTGACTTGCAAATATATGTAGGCAATCAAATTCTCATTATGTGTCTCATTATGCCTCATATGATTTAAGCTTTATGCATGGCTTAATCAGTATTTAATAACAAATCCAAATATTTACTCGTTAGTATCATCTAAGCTATACTATACAGCCATCAAAGCTTACTTATCGTTACAAAGGATAATCTATTATAAAGATATCTTTAAATGCTTTCACAATATGGCTCTAGCCAAATGGTATTAAATTCACAAGACCTTGGCGAAACTCTGGCCCCCTGACAAACAATGTTTTATATAGTATTGGACACAAAAGCAGCAGGATTTCCCAATTTGACATTTCAAATCTAAAACCAATATGCTTTTCTTGTCCATAGTCCCTTGTAACGTTTCAACTTAGCTTCACAGGAAAAGCTAACATCTTTAAAAATCACATACACGCTACTCACAAAAGCAAAAGATGTCTTTGAGAACACTACTGAACTCCTAGCCAAATATATGAATAGAGATGGATGAGCGTATGGGTATCTTTTGCATCGGATCCGATTTTCTTTAAGGTTACGAGTCAAAATAAGCCAAGGAGACCATCCCAACTTTTTCACAAGTAGAAAATAGATACAAAATCCCGATATACATCAAATCAGAAGAAGTAAAGAGCCCCAGATCAAAACAAACTAGAGCGTGTCATCACTCAAGAGGCTCCATAAAGTATTTCACATCAACATACCATTCGATATCTTATGTTGTGTTTGTATTGTTTCCAATATGTTACTTCCTATACCCCAGGGGTTACCAGCCAAATATCCAACATTTTTCAGACCTCTTAAGCATCTTTGCTTGACTAATGTACAAACGTCAACATCTTTGTTTCCCTCCGCTTTAAACTCTCCATCGGATCCATTTGCATAAGATGAAAGAACAACCATATATTCAACAATGGGCATTAACTACCATTATTTTTCACTTCCTGAATACCAGACTCATACATCCTCAAGAGAACCATTGCATTGGGCCAAATAAGTTTATTTGGCTAGAGTGCTTTGTGCAATATTCTGTACAGTTTGTCTGACTGAGTATTGGTACTTGGTTCTTGGGTATCTTTACTGACATTCATTTCATAGATGAGTTGGGTGGGTTGGATAACCAATAGGTTTTCTGGCCTGATGGCTGGGTACAACAAAAAATAAGCTGAAATACTAACTTTGTCACTCAACCCGTCCATTCGTCCTTCTGAAAGCATTTCCGGAGGGGAAAAAGACATCGTCCATTAGCCACAAGACAGAATGACAAGATTGACGACAGACGGTATTGTCAACAGTGTCAATGAATCATCAGTGTGATGCATAAATCAACTCGACATTTTTTCTATGAACTTAACTGGTTCTAGTGTTATTTCTGGAGAAGTTCTCATCAGACGTTCTTATTTTTTTGAATGGGGGTGTGCTGTGCTGATGTTTTAATTTTTATTCTTTAGAATAAAACATACCTTTATAGAGTATAAAATCCCATTTTGGCTCGGTAAAAGATTTCCTAATGGAGCAGACATTAATTTTTTACACGATTGGTCGTTTATCCCTTAAAATACATTGAATTTATTGAACAAGTCCAATAGTTAATAGTTCGAAAAATACCAAGACCAAGAAGGATGGTTCTCGGTATTTCCAAATCTATTTGCCTATTTAATTTAATGACGCAACTGCATTTCACGCCCATTGAATAGATCACTATTTATTAAGGTGTCAATAGCACCCATACTTGATTGCACCATCTTCTTCACAAAGTCGTTGCAAGCATCCAGTTTTGTCATGTAAATCTTTTTTTTTAAATGGCCCAATATAGAGTAAAAAAAAGTTTTGCTAGCTATTATACAAGCTATACGTGCACTTGTTATTAAAAATATGTTGTATAGTCACCAGCCAACATGTCTCAAAATAGGCTTTACTCCAAGATAATTGAGAATTTCGCAAACTACCAAGAATTCATGCTTTTTACTACGAGCTATGAATATTTTAATTTCATACTAAAAATCATTTGCTCCATCAACTATAGGTTTTTGCACATATATGTGTGAACTAGTAGTTATTGTAAGTAACGTAAATTGCCCCTGCATTTCCCCCATTGAATTGCAAATACGGTGCTGTGTACTTTAGACGTGGTCTTAAAATTCCCAATTCTTCTACCATATTTCCTTAATAGATTCTAAATTCTAAGCCATATGATTAAATAATCATAACGGACCGAGTTTCATGCTTCAGATCCTTGTACCTACACTCACACAATGGGTGAATAATGCCCTATATATTTACACTGCGTTGCGGATGCATGTTTTCGTTTGGAAGAAAGTTCAGTGGTCTTTGTAAATTCCAATTTATGTAAATAAACCCAAACCGGATTAGTCCTTGCAGACTTTACGGGCTGCGGAGAAGAAGGAGTAAAGAGCCGCACCAAGGCATGCCAGCATGGGCCAAATTATTTCAAGCCGAGACGGCTAGTTCTCGCTCTAATAGATTTTCATTGTAAATTTGTTAATTTAATGCACCTTTCACTCCCCAAGTACACAAACACAAAGGGGTAGAATATATGTGTCTTATTAATTTATATGTGTGCTTATAAAAAGGCAACTAGCTGTGGACTTGTGGTTGTACTAGAAGGTAATCAATACACTTCTCCTTCCACATTTGCTAAACTCAAAAATGTAGAAAGTTGATCCAGAAATAATTGAATTTTAATCTTGCCTTTCATTAGACCTCAAATAAATTTAGGATTTTGCTTTAGAAATTATTATACTCTCTTAGTACTTGGGGTACAAGTGGGTAACTGGAATCGAAAACTTGCTGCTTCTCCATTCTAGTCCAGAAAATTAATTATTGTGAATATAGAGGCTTTAGTAATTACAACACAAGTTTGATTTAAAGCTCACCATAAGGATTACTAATAAAAAAATTAATCCTAATTTTTACAAGTTTTACTTTTCGCCGGAGAACGTAAATATTTTCAATAATTTTCAACATGAAAATGAAACTCGACTTACATGCATGCCTGGATGTGTGTAGAAAAACGCAATAAGCCAAACTAATAATAACCGTCTACAACTCAGTTTTAGCTTCGTGACTGAGCGTATCCTATAAAAATAACAATGTGGAAACTGGAAACATCCATGCAAAAACCCAATCCCTCAGACGTTTTATTGCAACAACATTTCGAAATCATCTTAAGACTCATGGACCCTTTGTAATATAAAATCTGATGAAATTTATTAAGCAGAAAGCTAAATTAAAACTTCCAAGTGTGTAATAAAAGAATTAGGAATTACACTATAAAGCTGAGCCTTATCCCAAGTACCGTCACCCCTACTTTTCATAAGGGAATTAAAACGAATACTGCAGCTGTATAGCCTAAGTGCACATTTCCTAACTGTAATGCAAGAGCTGGGCCAAGTCAAAGTCGGAAGCGGGAGTGGATTAAATAAATGTAAATAGGCTTAATTAAACTAACAAGTAAAATCAAATAACTGAGTTAAGTGAAAAGGAAAAGCAGACGTCTGTCCCCTTGTACCAAGAGCATTCAAAGAGGCAAAATGAATTACGCCGAGTATATGCATAGAGGAGAAATATTATTTATATTTATGCATTCATAGGAAGACAGGGAAGCCTGGCGATGAAGTCCATGGCACTTCGTCACATACATTAAATCCAAATATTAATGAACTTGAGCACTAACTACACAAGTGATACATAAGGAATACAGACGACGTCTAATGCAGCCTGTACTGGCTTCGATACTGGGCTTTTAATCAAAAGTTCAAAACTCAGAAATTTATGACGCTTAAAATAGTACGGGATTTAATGCCCTTCTGATAATAAAATCTGAATGCCAAACTTTAGTTTTTTACAGGAATTTGAGTTCAAACTTCAGGGAATAGAGTAACTATTGATATAATAAATTAAAAATCCCCAAACTCGTAATCCTTGACCTACAAACATAAAATAACAAGCAAGACTCAATAGTTCGTAACTGTGTATGACTGGAGTATCTGGAAACTTAGGTAATAAACTGAGATCGATTCTTTGATTTAATGTCCTTCCAGTTTCCACCAGTCAATTCTCGAGTATCATACTTTGGAACTGAGTCAGTGTTCTTAAGGATGTGTCTTGAATGTGATAGGATGTGTTAAGTGTCTCTCTTCGTTTGTTTGAACAACTCTGATGGAAAGCTGCAATTGAATTTTCCCTGTTTTACAAAGATTGTCTAATTTATGAGGGGGCGGTGCTGAGAGAGTTCTACTTGAGTAATTCAAGGATTCACTTCGCAGATTCTCAGTCCCCTTAAGATCTTTAATTGGTTCAAAGCCACATTCCTATCATCTTATGATTAGATTGCTTATTTCTCTTGACACTTACTGAACCGGGTTAATTGATACTATCTATCTGTAGAAAGGATTTCAAGTCTTGAGAAAGATAAACTAGAACCCTCTGTGTCAATAAATCCAATCAAAAATTTAACACAGCCTTCTGGACTTGATTAGGCCTCGAGTTACACGTGGCTTGAGAGCGTTTCAAAACTTTAATTAGGGTTCTAAAGTTGACCAATACTAAATGCTTATAATTTGTTGAGCACACTGCAACACTTTGTTTCTTTATCAGGGACTCAATTCATTAAACGCAGTGGCAGCATGTATTTCCAAGTGGCAATGATTAAGTGCCTCCGTGACCAGTTGGATGCATTTTCTGTGCAAACACGACATAGTCCAACATGCAAGGAAACGGGTGAAATACTCAGAGCTTTAGAGATGATCAAATATACACACCAACTTTTACGCATTTTACAATCAGATGTTGGAAACTGGTAGTTTTTTAATAACTACATAGGAATACAGAATTAAATACAACTCTTCTTCTACGGGGAATAGCTATGCTGCCTAAAGTATAACAGCAAGTGTACATAATGGTAGAGAGATCAGAAAATAAAAATGCACTTATTTATTCAGTCCACAAGTTCAGTTTGAGCTCTGCCAACATTTGTATTAAAAACCGATCCAACAAGTTGATAGGGAGTGATCAGAGGAGTCACGCACGTGAAATGCGAGGAAAGAAAGGGAGAAGTTTAAAAAATGCGTGTAAGATATTATGATTATGACAGGAAGGGGAGAAAGTTACAGGGGGAAAGTCGGTGATTTAGTCAGATTGAAATAGAAAGGTTTTTGATGTTTGCATTTCTGAAGGGTGAAGATATTCGAATGATATCTGTACAAAGGAGTGACTAGAAATTATGATGGTTGAAAAAAGGGTTGGAAGTTTGTATTTTAATGCATATATATTGTAGATAGCCTGTCAAGTTAGTGTGATTTAATGCAGGGGAATATCTTGTGATATGCTGATACCCAATAATCACAGTAAATGAAAGGAAGTCACAAATCTCTGACTTCAAACACGACTTACCCCTTGGGTAGTTATTCAGATAAATAAAGTCAGTGGTCCCCAAAGGGACTGGAGCTGAAAGGAATGTTACGGCTGCAAAGAATAGGAGATGATGATTACACATTGATTACGATACAAAATATACAACGATAGTAAATAACTATAAAAGGGTTAAAGTCAGCCCTTGTCAATGCTATTATAAAGATATGAGTAAACTTTTGTGGTGAAAAGTTGTCCAGAGTTGAGGCTTCTGACAGCTGACAGTTTATGAGGCTGTTATGTCCATAAAAGCCATTAGGAAATGTCACACCGAGGTAATAAATTGGCTCTTGTATTCCCTACTTGTATGATTTTCTATTGCTCTCAAAGTATCCAGTGACCTTATCGAGATTATAGATTAAAGTGACTTGGTTCCTCCAATGTCAGAAAGGGTTAAGGTGATACAACTCTTTCTATAGGGGAGATACCAATAAAAGCTTTAGATATTGAGAGGTGGACAAACTATAATAAAATGTTACACTCCACGTTATTCGTAAACCTCAGGGAGAAAGGGACTATACAGACTGAATGACTTTCAAATATCAACGCTTTAATAAATACTTTGTTATATGAAATGATTTACAATACCACGAGGACATTACAGGTCACCTTGGGTTATCTTATGATCTGTAAACTTAAGAAAAAATTCAATTGAGGGTGTTTGATTGTTTGTTTTCGATTTTTCCTAGAAATGTTCATATATTATTTATAACTTCATTCAGATATTTATTCTCAGTGCGTTTATTAACAGAGGAAAATTCGTAATTCCAAGTAAAAAAAACCTTGTTTAAAATGTTTGCTTAAACGAAATGACAAGTCCATATGGCGAAGGCATCCGGCTAGATTAAGGTATTTGCGTTGGTTGATGTTTCTAGCATCCTTACCCCAAAGGGTACAAACTTGGGTGTTGAGCCGTATGCCTTATTTATATTACCCTTGGATTCTTCTGTATTTAGAGAGAGAGAGAGAAAGCAAAGAAATATTGAAGTGGAAATCCTGTTCCGCTTGGAATTTGGCCCTTGGCTGCGTTCTGATGTTTGTTAGCTCAATCCTTAGACGTAGCTAAAATAGTGTGATAAGAAACGGCCCTATGTACGCGTACCCTACAAGAAATTTATATTTGTTGTACACACAATATCGGAGGAAATGATGTTTTTCCGGAACCTGATTCCCCAAACTTCCACCAAGGAAAACATTTCGATTGAAACTTCAATCCTAAAAGGCTCATGTCCATCCGTTCACTCATTCGTCGTAGCGTGTTATTTTTTTTATTCCCGTTACTTACAGATCGCAGAAGTAAACAAAACAGCTTGAGAGTTATCCGCGAAGGATTATCCTAGAGATCAATCCTGTCCTTCATAATCAAAATCCTTGCCAACTACGTTTCTAAAATGCCCAAACCTACGAGGCACGAGACCCCCTGGCAGTTAGAATATTATATTTGTAACGGTAATGTCAAAAATCGAAAATAGGATTCCAAGAACCCTCATGTCCGAAGGCGTCCAAGCTGTGATACAGGTTCTCTACACCGGATTTTTTTTGTGAAAGATTTTTATAAATTTTTCTGGAAAATAAATTATTTATTTGGACAAGCTGTTCAACTTCAAAATTTGTTCCTTTAAAATAGAATCGTTTGTCAAACACACGAATAAGAAATGCTTGTGAACAATCCTCGAAAATGATTGTTTTGTTTTTTGCATAAAATTAATATCCATTACATGGAACCTTAGCCAATCGAGCAGAAAGTATTTCCCCAATTTGAAGCAAATGTTTGAAACTGATTTTTTTTCAATTTACTGCCTCTTTAAATTGATTCGATCAGAGCAAGCGATATGGATCTTTTTGGCTTTGATTCGAAAAAAGTCCAAATCCTTCTTGGATTTGAGAACGTCTCAGTAAATTGTATTCAAGGGATATGTGCATCGAATGATCCAGAATTTGCCTTGAATATAGTCAACAGACAGAATGTACCTACGTTACGTGTATACGTAAATGAAAAAAACAAAATCGGATACACTACCGAAGTTCTAGTTACTAGCTCCGCATTGTGTTGTTCCCATATCGGATTTTGAATTCCCAAGCTGAGTGTCAGTGTTATTGGATGCGGAAACGGTTAGAATCGTCTATTTGTATTTTTCTTGTGCACGGTGACTCCATATCTATTACTTACAGCGTTAGAACTCTTTGCTGTCATTGGCCAAGCTTCGTTGGACCCGTCTATGCAAACAACTACAATTTCAGACCCTTCACATTGTATGGATACTGTAGCACTGCTGCCAAAAGAGGAGACATTCGCCCAATGAACCGATTGAAATATTTTTGAACTGATCCATTCCACTTTGGAAGTGGAAGTAAGCCGTTTTTTCACAGATTGGATTACCCCTATAAAAGCCTTTAGAGTGGAATTCCAGTGCTGCGTATTTAGTCTCATCTTGACATCCCAAATGTTGACCTTTTATCTATCTACACAAACAATTTGACATTAGATACTTTTATCACTTCAAAGGAGCCTATCCAACCTTGTGTGAAGTTCAAGATCAAAAATCCCCTTAGACTTTTCTTGCTCGGTATTCTTACGGTTCAATATCATCTCCAATACGTTGCAAGTATTGGATTTTTCCATAGTATTTGACAGCTTGGAAAGTCGGTTCGATCGAAAACATGCGTTATGGTGCAATGAAATAAAAATGTCTTTGAACTTGTGAATTTAAGAACACGAGGAAGTGTATGGGATTTACAATCCGTAGATCCGTAGAACAAAGAAGGACTCGATAGTGAAAGCATTTGGTTGTAAACTGCATGAAAAATGCGTAATCGTATCTAACCAAGCGTTACCGTTACTAACAGGAGAAAGGCGGATGTGAAGAGTTGCAGTCGACATCACATAACTCAAATGTGTTTAAGAAGTCAACAGATGTTTCACCAGGAAAAACTTTCCATACAAGAACGACATTCAGCATTCACCGTCAACCTTCCCGTTTATCCTTTAGACGAGTCTTCCCGTAACTCTACATCCTATGAATTGAGCCCAGGCACAGGTTTCAGAATTGAGACTGAATATGCAATTTACTATCGATACAATGAAAGCATACATATGAAAATAAGACGGGCTTGCTGGCCCTGTGCAGCATTTCCATAAAAACCATCTTGTGCCATGTTCCGTCAGCAAGACGACGGGGGAATCTACATCTGGTAACTGGCTCTCCTCTGAACCAACAACGGTTGATTCTCATTCAGAAGAATCATTTTAAACTGGTTGGCTCAGCTCAAGAGATTCACTTGAATGCGCCCTTTTCTGAATAGCAAGTAGTGTGTATCTAACAAGATAGATAAGACTGGCTTTATAGTGGTTGCAAAATATTGCGTTTAAGTAGAATGCATTGAGTCTCCAGAAACATGTTATTACTACAGCGACGCCAGTAAGTTACGCACATTGAATTCATGGCGGAGGAAAATGTCTCCAAATTTATCGCCCTGGAACGAAAAAGCATCCTCAGTTTGTTTACTTTTCTGATTTATATTCCTCAGCACATCTTTCCAGTTTGGGATTCCGTATTGGGATTGGGAGGATTGGGAGGTATTTTTCTTTATATATTTACTTTTTACCAGCCGATATATTGTAAATTTATAATAAGAAGGAGATTTACAATTCGCGTAATAAATTTCCTGGCTCAAATCAGTGAAAGAAAAGCCCCCATCATTCGTTTTTAAATTCATTTCTCTCTTCTAGTAATTTTACCGTTGGGGATATTATTTTTAGCAATCAATTGATAAGCGTACTAAAAGCAATGAGAAAAGGGAAAAATTGGAAAGGTATTAAATTCTATTGAAATTTCTTAAATTTCGTAAGCTAGACTTTACTATTAGGGAACCCCCCACTAAAACTGAAAACACATTCCGGCAATAAGATTTCATCTTCTCGTCCATTGCTTAGTAGATACCTAAACAGTGAATAATCTTGGAGAAATTTCTCAAATCATAATAATAAAAATAATCAAAAAATACTATTTAATCAGAATTTCCATCAGCTAATTAAAAAACGGTTTTAAAAACTAACTCTGAAGCGCACCCACAATCCAGTTAAATATTAAAAGGGTACGACAACGCTCATGTAAGCTTCTGCGAATGTCTATGTACTAAGTTTATCTGCAGGCGTTTCACTCCATGTAAATGAGGTAAATGAGCCCGACTAATGCTTCAAGGTATTCGGTAAATTTCCTAAGTGTCTTCGTAAATATCACCTCACGCAAACACAAGTAATTGAAAATAGTCTCAAAAACCTCGAGAAACTGCACACTGCACCCTCCGGCATCCTAAAAAGCACATCCTCTAATGAGAGAAAACACACCGTGAGACTCGGAAATCTACAATGACACAAATTACTTTCTCCGTGTGAGCACTTACGTTTAATATCTCCTTCCTTTCTTCTCAATTTACGGATTTGTTTATTTAATTGTCTCATTAAAAATAATTTACCATTACCTTGTTTATCTGAGAGATTGTGAAGTTAGTGTCGGTACCTGGTACAATAAAAAGTGGCAGAATACAAGTATACCGCCAGATCGAGGTTTATATTTCCGAAATAAAGGAATTGCTAATCGTTCCTTATCTATAATGGATGGTTTACGTTAACTGGAGCTTTAAGATTTTGAATAACAGGAAATATTATTTTACTCTATGTAAAATACTACAACAGACCGCTTTACATTTGATGTGAAGACCTGCATGACCAAAGTGCATTTCCACTCAACATTTATCAGGAACTCATAACAAAGGTATTCAAATTTTGACTAAAGCACTTTCGGCATACCAAAGCTAACTCTAGAGCATTGAGTTCATTATTTTGAGTCCTTGGTACACTACAAAAGTCAAAACTCTCACCCGTATGCATGGGTTACACAATACAAATACAAATCCTCAAAGTACAGCCTTTTACTTATAGGCTTTCCAGACAATAAAAGCTATAAGATAATCTTGCCCTACTTGAGACTTGTGTAACAAACAGGGAGAAAGTGCTAATTAAAACAATGGCTAATTATTACCTATGTTCGCAATCTCCTCTAACATAATTACAGAAATAACAAGGTAAAGCGACAAACGCACAAGGAATCCAGAGTCCAGACTAGACCACCTTCTGTGGTAACGAATTAAACCTAATTTCGTAAATTGGATTAACGGAGCCTTGTTTTGTATTATAAATCCAGCTTGTAGTAGAATCCTTCTGTCTGTCACCCGAAAGACTCAGATTGTCCAATTTCCAATCCTCTGAGCTTTACGTACTCAATTTGGATCATCCAACAATTCTTATTCAACAGATTTTAGTAACACTGATGAACCTCCTAAATATTCCAGCCCTCGAGGATAATCTTCTTTTTGCAGTCCCTACAATCTTAGTCTTCAACAATCTGTGCATAAATTAAAATATTTAAGACGTCAAGAGCCACTCACAAAGCACACAACGGTATAATATTATACTATGATACGATACTTATGCTAACAATACGTTAATACCCAACGATGGAGCCAAGTGGGAGAAGGGCTTCAAGATTTGCAGGATTACGGAATTTGTGGAAAGCTCTTTAAAGTGCCTAAGTCCGGTCGTGATTATATTGTAAGTCAAGTTGCTTGGCTATGTTTAAACTGGTCTGTGTATCATGAGGACTTCTAAATTAGATATTCTCCTTTCAAAATATGTTACATTTAGGCTGTCATCAGTAAAGAGGAAGCACGTTTTAAGAGGCCAATCAGGTATTATCTATATCTATCTAGTTAATCAAACAAAGTTGAAGCCTTAGAACCTGAATATTCAACTCCACCGTCGACATGATGGATCAAGAGCTTGAGCGAGATTGCAAGTACAAGACGAAGAGTCTGTTTGCAAATTTGTAGCTCGGAAGTCGTCTTATCTTTCTATACTAGACGCATATAGAGAATATGTATTCACCCCCACAACACCATGGAACTAGCCCTGATGATGATGATGACTCAATTCTGTTCTGGAAATCAGCAATTTTCTAGATAAATTCTGAGACATTATGAAGAATAGTCGTCCAGGGCATGGGAGGGGATAGGAGCAGAGAAAGTATGGATCTCAATGCACAGGGGTTTGAGATTGAAATATGAATGTAATAACTTTGAGAGGATTGCTATCTCCATTTTCAGCAAGTTTTTCTATGAAAATGAGATAATCAAGTGCGTATTTTATTATATAACATTAGACCCACTTCCTCAAAGGGCTAAAGAACTCAGGACACACGAGTGTACTGTACGGTCTTGCCCATTCGCGAATTTTCTCTGGAGAGACATCGAAGTGAAAGTTGTGTCTGGATATCTATGAATAGTCTCCATACATTGTACAAACCATCCTATTCCAAGTTTTTTGTGCTGGGTTCAGCCCATGCCAGTACAGTGTACGCATTTATTACACAACGGAATCATTGTAGTTTCAAAAGAGGAATATAAATCTTCTCTCATAATGTAGAATGGGCTAGAAGACTCCACTGTAATTTAGATGACAGCTTATCCATCTATTGTATCCATATATGGGTAGTATCATCATCATCATCACCATCACCCCTAACCATCATCATCATCTGCACTTGTATCTCTGGAAAGTTTTTTAGGAGTGGAACTACGATGGCTAATAATATGTATATTAGCATATCGTGAATAAACGGCCAATACATTCCCCTACAAATCTCAGAGTAGCTCATCTTATTTTATAAAATTGTCCATCCCAATCCGAACTCTGCTAGTGACATTGACACAAAAGTAATTTTTCCGCTTCTCCCCTTTGTTATCTGTTAAATAAACTTTGTTCTTTTCAGAATTTCCATTTAGGAACTATATTATTTTGTAAGCTCTTGAAAAAATAAACTTTCTCCTTCCTCATTTCAACTGCTCTGATATCTTTCTTATCAATCGGAATAAGTGGCTAATGGCTTGCGTTCCGTGTCCCAATGCCAGGAATATAGTTTGAGATAATTCATCTTTTCGTCTGTCAAAATGATCAAGTTATAAAATACTAAAGCTTTCCTACTTTACTTAACTGCATTACTTTCAGCTTAGTTAGGGGAACCGATCTCCCCTTAAGCTCTTGTATGAGAAACCTTCTCGTCCACTTCTTACAAAGTTGATAGTGTTGATGGTGGTGTTTCTTACAGAAAGATAATGGAAGATCCCAACTGGAAAAAGGATAACGGCTCGTATAGTCTCTCTCTCTCCTCTCTCAAGGAAAGTAGATTTTGAGATATGAGCCAACCTGTCTCCTTCCCTCTCATATACAATTGTAAAATCCTCATAAGAATGAAACTAGATTTATACTTCACATATACCAACTTTTATGGAAGGACTAGATTTGGCATCCAGCTTTCACAGCTAGAAGAATAGTCATCACATCTTGACTTGAGAAAGAACTCATAATGTCATAATACTCCAGATTCTCCTCCTCGTATATCTCGTAATCCGTCTATTCTGTACTTGATTTAAGATTTCTCCAAACTACCTCCTATATATTTATATCCCTTGTCCAATTCTTGGATTTCATACCGTGAAGCCATATACATACCATATAGGACACAACCTATTGGTCTACACAAAAGTGAGGGATGGGGGTGAACAAAAAGAATATTCTAATCTATGATGAGATCCAGTAATAAAAGGCTTCTTCCTTATAGGTAGGTACTACTCTTACATTGAATAAGCAGAAATAGAAAAACTTACCGTTCGATCTCCTAGATTTTTGACTCGACACCGAAGGAAAGCATGTGAGCCCAGATGTTCCGAAAGGTTGGTCATCATCGCATGGTCGAAATAAGGTTCTGGCTCTCCATCTGTCCCACCACCTTCTCGATGACTTGCGCTTCCACCGGGGGAATAACGGGCTTGGGCATGGGACGGGAAGTACTGCTCTGAGGACGTTGTTCCTTCGTCGGGATATGAGCTTTTCCAGTCGTCTGGGATCTTCACCCAGGGGTTCAAGCTCTGAATTGTCTCCGGCGACTCGACTAAAGAGAAAAATCCAAGAAAAAAAGGAAATGCTTTTTATTTTAACCCTTAAATCTCGTTTTATTAGGTCAGTTTGCCAAAACATGAAGCTGTATATTTCCATCCTTAGAATTCATATGTATAAGAGAGACAGGATGCCAGAAGATGATACAAATACAAGGATAGAATGATACAAACTCGGAATGGATAGAGATCTAACATGCCCTGTCTAAAGAATGAGCTGGAAAGCCATTTCCGACTCTCATTTTCCCTATCTTGTTTGCATCTTTTGAGGAGAGACACTTTCAAACAAATACATGTCCACAACAACACAGAAACGCTTCTCAGCCTGATGTGCAACATTATCGATCCTCCACAAGACGCTATATAATGTGATGCGATGTGATGTGGGACATAAAAAGCTGCTTATGCATGCTACAACTATCCATACCGGTTATCAGGGTGTACAAGTATGATAGGAGCATTATCATACTCAAGTGTACATAAATACATTCTAGTTTGAGTGTACTCCAGCACAGGATGCGTAATATTATTTTCCACCTACTCCTTATAGACAAATGGTAACAAGGGGCACTTTCTTCCAGGCCAAATCTTTAGTAACAGCCCTTTGTAGTGACTCCTTCAATTCTCATTAAATGTACTTTCCAACGAGCCATTGGTTCAAATACAAAAGTCTATACAATCCAAACAGGCCATTCTGAACGTTAGAGATTGCTAATAACATGTCACAAATACACGTTCACATCTTCCAAATATGTAATAAAGCCCTTCTCATAATCTTTCCTTATATTTTGCTTTCTCTATTCATTGTTCTTCCTCCTTCCGCATTCTCCGTGCACGTGGTCGTTTCCCTGACCGTATGGAGTTTTTTTATTTCGGTAATATTGCTCAATTTTTGCGCATGGAAGTATTTGGCATTTGGCAGAGGAATTTGAAGTTATCTTACTGATATTGGCTCCGATATTGAACTTTATTAACGTGTAAGGAGTATCTTTTTAGTATTATGCTTTTGCTGTAGTATAGTAGATTTGTATCAGAACATGAGTGCTGCGTGGGATAAAAATACGAGGAATCATGAGGATCTAAATTGTAAACTGTGTTTCTATAAAAAATAATGAGGCAGTCAATGTCAAAACCGGTATGATTAAAATGTATGTATTGTTTAAAATTCGATAGCAAGATGAAACTGCATTTAGAGAAATCAAGAATGTTTTAAATAAAATGGAAGCCCGATAACTTTTATAGACATAAATAATTAAATATGATTGGGTTTCGAAGGCCAGAACTAAAATACAGATAAATGCAGTTGACAATATTTTTTTTTGTGATTTCTGCATAAAATAAAACCAAGAAAAAAATAAGGTTTCGAATTTATTACCTTTACTAGAATGGATTAAAAATGCAATATTCCTGGAAATCCGTTCTACTTCTTGTTTTTTTTTATCTATTCATAATTTTACAGCAGCAATAAGGAAAGGATTTGAAATATTTCCCCCAATTCCAACTTTGCAAACAGGAAACAGCTAGATTTATGAGAATCAATGCAGGTAAGGTCATACCCTGAAATCTGTAAATCTAATAAGGTTTAGATATTTCCGGTCTATAGTATACGGACGCGGAATCAATAGTTATGACCTCATGCATTTTTTCCCCAACCCAGTGCTTAGTTTAATGTGTGGGTTGATACGGGTAGAAAAAAATCTCAACCCTTTTTGACAGATTACCCATTCCATTCCGACCAATTCCCAAAGCTTAGGCCAACAAAAACTTCCGTAACAAAATTAAACTCTGACATAGTATTTTTACAATCGTCTAGTAGGAGCAGTAGCCCTAATCAAAATTTATAGTACCGGGCTCTCTCCTTCTAACGACTAACAACCGAGGTAATAAAACCCACAACAGGCAAGAGAAGTAAATAGTGTCAGCTGAAAGAAGATCGATGGGAAATTATATCTCTCGTAGGAAATCTTTAGCCCAGTTTAGACAGGAAACCTGAGGCCTAGGCCATTTCCGCGAAAGAAGCCAAAACATACACACCGTACACATCTTGTTATTTAAAGTCTCTCTGCACTCATGGGGCTAACAAGCTCGGGCTGCTCGACACATTAAAATAATTCATGGTGACTCTCATTAGCAAATAATTAAAATAACTTTTATCCCCAGAGTTTTACCTTCCAAAGTGTATAATTTCTTAGCATAAAACATGGAACTTACGGCTCGTGGAGTTGTTACTATCCACAAGAAGATCATCCTCATTAATCTCCGTGTGGGTGATTACAGTCCCAAAGATGAGGAACAGCGTCCAGGCCGTGGCTATCGTTGGCAGGATCATCTTAAGGAAACAGAGAACACAAATTGTTAGCAAGGAATTGGACCTGTGGCTTTCTTAAATATCCAATTCTCCCGTAGACTAAGCCACATGATACGAAATCAACAATACACAGTACAGATACCCAAAGGTTTATGGACTTGTGCTCTCGTATGTTTCCCTCCACACTCAACACTGGATTCCATAACAATGACGAATGAAGATAATAAAGGGAAATAAAGAAATCAAGTTGACGTCGGGAAGTTATTTTTCTCCTCAGTGACTTTCCCTCCCGAGTCTGTAAATCATTTCATTGTCTCATAAAGAGGAATAGGGGATTGCTTTTTTAAGATTCAATTGTCAAAGCCGAAGCCGGATATTCTTTCACGACTTTTATTTTCCCAAGAAAAAAAGAATCCCGATTTCCTTCGCCTTATGAATATGTAATGCCGGATCTCCGGATTAGACTCTCTTTAGCCCACGTGGTACGGGAGGGTTTTGACTCTTTTTTATTCACAAGACTCAGCTCGGAGAGATTCAGGGGGATAACTACAACTGGGAGTTGGAATGTGCGTGTTAACTTAAAACACCCTCAAATTTTCTTTACCTACTACTGGCTTACTACCACTTTTAATACATTCCGCATTCTCAACGCACTCAGAAACTCTATAGAAGAGCCAATAATCTAGCTTGCTTTTTGCCAAATGTTAAAATATACAAGGGAAATTCTCTTGAGGATTCCTGAAAAAAAATTACCTCCCCCATCAGCCGTTCGAAATAGAAAGGATGTCTAAATCGATGCAATTTGCTAGAGCATTCTCATTCTCATTATTTTATCACTGTATGACTATATTATTTATTTCCCTCCAAGATGTAGAGCAAGTTAGAAGCCCACATTAGCCATTACAAATTGTCCCTTGACTGCCACAAGAAATTTATAATTCCAATACGCTTTAAAATTTAAAACTCCAAATTATATGGTAAAGTGAACAAGTCACTATTTCCAAGCTGGAATTAACTATCAAACTTTTAGACTATTGTTGATAGTATGGAATCTTATTTCTGATTATTTTTTCTCCAAAACGGGCCAACCTATATGGGAATCCAGATTAGTTTTTCAATCTACGACATACCTATTCAAACATATCTATGGAAAAATAATTCCAAATCATACACGATTCTTCCCTCTCTCCTCCAGTGGCAAAAAGGGTGAAAGTCAGCCAAGAATTTTTTTTTTCAATTCTCATTCAATTTCCATTTACATGCACATTCTCATCTCCATTCCTGCGGAATAAATAAATGTGCATTCAGCATTCCCATTTGAGCCAGCTAGGAGAGGGTTTGGGTTGCATTACTCTCTTTTTTTAGACCAAAGAATAATGTGAAAAATTCTAGATGGATTTACCTTATCTGTGGATGCGGATAAAGCCCCTTTTTATATTATAATCATGTGGAATCTGTCTCCCTCACCATCTTCACCTGGATTGAGATAGAATAATATTCTACCGATATCATTTCGACTCTAAATCCACCTCACCTCAATGTCTGTCAGCTTTGAAATCAGGAAATATTAATTCCGCGAGTTCCTCCACATTTCTTTCCCTCGTTCATTATCTGAACTGAGCTATTTCAAATGGGATTACCAAATGTAAGGAAGTACGAGTCGTGGGCGTTTTTATGCTAGGCTGAGCTAAGCTCGACTAATCATGTATAATTTGAGTTATTAATTGTGTCGGAACGTTTGAGTTCATAATATTTTCAAATAGATGTGAAAAGTCAGGGGGCCCTATAGTGGCGATATGATTTGAGTAGTAAACATTTTAAAGCCTATGCCAATAAACAGTTGATAAAATTCTTTGTGTTTTGGCCCAGGCAATAGGCGGATCGATACTGGTTTTAAACAAGCATTTTTACGTAACTTGTTTACGTACAAAATATTTTAATATTTCCTTTGCTGATAAGATTAAAGTCTTGATACTCATAGTCTACTCATGATCATCCCCTATGATAAAGTTTGAGATGCTCCATCCTATTCCTAAATACTGTTTTCCTGGTAAATAACCCCAATTCCCGAAGAGCAGGTTTTCAGAAATATATATATGAAGCTGTTCTCGTAAATTTGAAATTGCGTCTCAACGAAGGTAATCGAACGTAGTATAAAAAGGAGAAAGAAGCCTTTGATCGAAGGGTAGATCTGATGGCATAAATAGATTCCTACTCTCCCTTTACAAGGATAGTAATCGAAGTGTGTCAAAAAAGAGATAAATGAGGCATCCAGTTCAATTTCCTGTACAAAATACAGATTTCTCTTATCAAGGAATCAGTTGCAAGTTTCCACCTTGGTAAACAAGTGACATTCAATTTCCATGCAACACTTTCATCCATGGTGTACATTAGTCCTTTTTTATAGAAAAGGAAGATAAGTAACTTCCTAATGGCAGCAAAATCTTCACCCGGAGATCAGAATTCTTTGGGGGAGAATGGAATTCAAATCCATAAATTTTCGACTTTACTTTGGGCATTTTGGGTGAAAGGAAGGTGCGTAAAGTGTAGCTTTGCACACTTATCTACTGAAATTTTAAGCTCAAGTGTGGAATGCTGATTGAAAAAGTTGAAACAACATAGACACTTTCGCTGAATCTAAACAAATACGAAAATATTATCATGCCACACATGTCCTTCCCCCACACGTGTGCCATATGTATGACATGACAAGGACAGAAGAGGAAATTCAAGGGGATTTCAGCCTCTGAACAATTCATTGTCTCTATCTCCAGGCCCTGTGTTCTTTGGTTGTATGAAAGTCCAGGAAGAACTTATTTAATTGTTTTATTAAAAACTATTAATTGCACATCATTCTTTGTCCCTAGATCATCATAACGAAGGAAGGGAAAGATAGGAGAGATACCTGCAGTTTAAAAAAAACTTGAGCAGAATTGTAGCATTTCAAAGAATGAAAGTATCGTTGAATTTCTTAGAAAACTTGTGTGACTCCAATTTAAATAGTTTATTGGCTTAATGAGCAATTTGAAGGAGTGAACGACACCTGGTTTGACAATTTACATTTGGTCTCATGGGTTTCATTAACCTTTGACCTTCTGGTAGTTTATAAGCAAGAATGGACTTAAAATAAATAAATGCTAATTTTTTCAGTCTCACTTCTAAAGTTCAAAAGTCTAATGGGTTTTTATCAAGAACTGTCTGGTATGTTTCGGTATCCATTCTTGGTAAGGATTTTGTTTTTTCCATTTTGTTCTGTAACAATTTTAAGTTGAAACTTATGATAATTGGAAGCCTTAATCTCATTCGGAGTATAAAGCAAAGTACTTTTTTCAAATTCTAGATACCAACATCAAAACATTCAAAATCTAACCATAATCTCCCGGCTATCTTAAGTTAATTAATGAAGCATGAAAATATTCTAAAATCCACTTTGATAGTATGATTTGATTCCTCCGATTTGCACCATTCAATTCAATTCAATGAATAAGTAAGAGCAGACATTTTATATTAACATAGAGACCGACTCATTTCTCGCTAGCTTTTCGAGTTAGAACTAGAAATACGCTATGACTGGAAACTGTTCTTTATGGTCTGCCACAAACATTCTCAGACAGTCTCTTGAATTTGTAAAGAGAATATGGCATGCAAAAATGGTGTATAGGGCTGAATTACTTTCCAAATTCGGTGGATGGATAAGCTTGAAAGGGAATGTAGGTTACCTGGAATCGCATGTGAGTGGGATGTGAACTTCCTACACAAAACACAATCAAGAAAAATCCTATTGAAATTTAGCTTGCAGACTCTCCACCTTTTATTACTTGCGTAAATAAGAGCAAGCAATAATGTTAAGAAACCGCAATCCTGGCTAAAGATTTCAGATTTATTACGAAACACAGAAAACCTTTTGGATACTGGGAGAAAATTCAAGTCCCGGCTGATAAAAGAAAACAGCTTTGAATTAATGAGTTTTATTTGAAGGGGAAAAAATATAATTTAACAATTAACAATAATAATCTAAATTACAGACTTTCTCATCTAAACCTGGGAGAGGCGAATTAAATTTTGGAAGATGAAATTCCCATTGATTAGAAAATTATTAATCTCGTTGATATCATTTGCTTTAATTTCCGGGGAAATTGAAACTGGAATTTCAATCAATGACCGAGAATGATTAAATCGACTGGTTTCTATAAATTAAAACAAAGTTTTTCGGCGAACATACAGGTAATCAATATTTATTGAATTTTTTAAAGGTTTACTACCTACTAGCATGGACAAACTTTACATAATAACTCTTCAAAATTTCTACGTCTGTCAAACTTCTCCAATTTCCAAGAAAATGACAGACTGACAAGATAAAATATAGAGAATTTAATCACTCGATTCCATTTACTTTTATAAGCTTTGTAACTCATATCGCAAGCCGCATCCAATCGCACTAATTAGATTAATAGTGCACCATTACGTGCCAATTCACATAGCAGTTTGTGGTAAAGTAGTGTAAATAAAGCTACAAAAAAGTATCAAAAAGCGTTAGTGCATGTGTGTTAAATAATCCATAGATCATCATGCAGCAGGTACTGGTCCTTAAACTATGTGAAACCGGAAAGGTCAAAGGTGACATAAACCTATAGAAACCTGCACCAGCCACTTCTAATCCAAATTCCTAGTAATTCTACTTCATATCTGACAGGTGAAGCCTCCATCTCAAATGAATAATTTCATTTCCGTTTTTCATACGGTTTTGAAATGTAAATCATAAAATAGTGGAAACTCGTGGGGAATAAATATAAGCGTCTAGGATGTAGTGAAAGGACCTCATCCATCAGACAAGCTTGTCATTCCTTAATAACATTCAGAAGACTGACTATGAATATGCAGCACTTTCTTTTGCACCACCTGACACTTGTCAAAAATGTTGAGACTTTCACCTGAGCTTTAATTGCATTATACATTTGCTTGACAAGGATTTCAAGACTGTTAACAGTAGTCAGGGTAGTCTTTATTCTCCTCAAAGTCTTGATTACTATAAAATAGGAGAAAAATCTCTTTATAGGCAGGCACCAAGATTTTTCTCCATGGACATTCTAATCCCCCTGACGTTTTAATCCGAAAAACCCTCGTTTGGGATAAATCTTATAGAATAGCACCTCCACAGACTAAACTTCCATCACCATTTCAATCTCCTTACCAAGTTACCTTGCCTTTTTAGAGTTGCTACAAGGATGGAAAGCATTAACGGGGGAACTCTTTCTGGAGAAAGTAATTTTCTACTCGTGGACGTAAACAAATTAATCATCTCCGGAGTTTTCAATAGACCAACCCGAACTAGACGCTAAAGTATTTTTCAAAAGTGTATACCCCTGTATAGCTTTTACCCTACAAGTTAAGTTACGTACGTGTATGAAGGTATTCCCCGTCACAAACGAAACTTGTACCCGGCTGTTACTTAGTTTCCTTTCCTAAGGTTCTAGTATATCGTAATATATAATGTTTACCCACCCACCTATGATCGGAGTCTTGAGAGTGGTGAGAACCAACTTGACTGAAAGTCTGACAAAGAAAGCCACTTCCATCCTCAGATTGTATTCAAGGCGTGTTGTGGGTGTAGATGCAGAGTAACTTTAAGTAAGGGGAGCCCTGTAGCTGTACAGCCTAATATAGGAGCCAGATGTTGTTATAAGGATCGGAGTCTCGAGTCTTGAGTCTTGGCTAGCCATCCTTGATTGTATACTCAGTAGGATGTAACAACACACACCGGGTGTTTACTCAGTTACGGTGAAAGATTTTGAAAAAGGCAACCTGTCTGTGGTGACTTGCCTCGCCTATTATGTATACAGATCCTAGTGTGCTTTGAAAGACAGATTTAGCTAAGTTAAGAAATGTTTAAAAAGAAACGCCGGAAGGATGTACATATCTACTCAGTCAACGGGGGTGAATATGGTGCATTGGCCTGGCTTATCGCTGGCTTTTCTCGGGCTTGTTTTTTTTTAGAAAGTTGAGACTCGAGAAAGTCTTTCCTTGACATTGCCATTCATTATGTTCTACAGAATCCATACAGTATAGAAGATTATAAGGTCTGTCTGACAATGAGCCAGTTTTAGGGTTTTAGTAAATCAAGCCAACCTTGGCTCTTTAACCATGAGATATTGCTCAGCTGAGTGCGTGCAGCATTAAAAGGGTTCGTATGCTTATTTATACGTGCGTAAGTTTAACAGAAGGATCTCGAATACATGCGGCTAAGCTAAATACAGTCCATTTCGAACTAACCAAGCCTATGGCCTTTGTCTTGGTATTCTATTCTCTACAGACTGCTGTCTTACTTTTGTGAGATAAAGAACATTAAAATTAATGACCCTGTGATACACAATACACATTAACGTAGGCTTAAGATACATTGTTCTTTCAGAAGTCAGAACTTCCATACCGGGTTTTGATTACGAAGTTTTTCTCAACCTGTCTATGGTTTCTGTCTGTGGGCGAGGAGTAAATTGATCTCCGTTCATCAAGAAGATGAGTGAAGACTTGGCAGAGCTTTCATTAAATTCAATCTTACCCAGAAAGCAATAAAAGTGTCGAAACTTAAAACTTCAGCTTTTATCTATACAGTTCTACCCCTACGCACAAAAAAATCCTCCTTTTGGGTTAAGGATTTATATTTGGGGAAGATTTTGTGGTAAGAAGTAATTGTTATTGCCAAATCGGTGCTTTGTGTAGAATGCAGACAGTTCCATTTTGACATTGCCATTCATTATCTTGCCAGTTACAAAGCCCACAATTTTTTCCGCATATTAAATGTCTTTTTCAGGGCTTCCATGGTGGCTTTTTACCTCAACCTAACCATTCTTACCTAGCTGAGATTTCAATGCGTATAAGACGCGTAAGGTCTCAAGTCTTGCTTAAGAAAAATCCCAAAACCCTCTGCATCCTGTAACAAGGGAGATAAAAATACTTGCTTTGTTTTTCTACCATCCTAGAGAAAAATCAGATCATTAAATCCTTCATTGTTCCAAATCCATTTCTTGAAGCTTCGGCATTCTCGAGGAGTAAAAAAAATCCCAATCTACCAATATATTCCTCGTGTAACTTTATAATCTATTAAGCAACTTTATCAATACCACTTGGAGATTTTCTCTGCTCCTATGTAATCCTATTGCTCTGACAACTTGACAAGCTGCATCCTACTAATGGTAGCTGATATTTGGAACTGTAGCAGAAAAGCCAAGACTATATTTTCAAGCCAAAAACCGCTCTGCAGCAGAGCATACAGCTGCAGAATTAAGCGGATCGGGTCGTCCGGAGAACTCCGTATGGTTCCAGTCTACTACAACCCACAAAGAAAGAATAAAGGAACTAGTAAGAAACCATAAACTAATTTTAGGCACAAGATGCCAACATAAAAAAACAAATCAAATTATATCAACTTGAATTATTACAAAGGGGAATACATTAGTGTAAAGCAAACTGCGGTTGTGGATTAGCCCTGAAAGGATTTCTCCCCTTTTTTCTCTGCACAGTTAAACTTGAAAAGGGAGCATCTCGCATAGATTCCCACATTATTTGACTACACAATCATTTCTAAACCTAGCTACTTATCTTAAAGTTATAATAGGATGGAATCCTGCTGTTTTACCGGATCAGTATGTCCTTATTATCAGCAGCTAATTCAGTATATTGCCAAGAAGAGTGCATACCTTCTGAAAATACATTACGCTTATAAACTATATTTAATCTTATTACTCCCCTTGTAAAAAAAACTTTTTTTTTGTTTCGTTTAAGAAGACAGAGAACATAGCAAGTAAGTAGTTTCCCTTACATAAAAAATCTTCTACTACATTGACATTCTTTTATATTCTCTCAGGTTTCCACGAGCCTCATATCCTCTACATCCCCAAACTCTCTTTATACTCACGTCCAATCGCTCTGGAAATGTACCACTGTTGTACATTACATTACATCACGAACATCATCTCAGTTTTAGTGACATTGTGGTCTAGGGCTCATTCCTCTCAAATGTGCTTATGACTTGTAGGCAACTAAAAAAATCGCACTGTAAACATGAGAGGATAATAGAGCAAGTTGGATAAATACGACTGGGTTAGTTCAAGGCTATCTTGTCTTAAAAGGATGAAATATTGTCTCCGCAGGGAAGCCAAGAAATGCAGTATTAATTGGATCTTATTACAATATCTCTGTCCGGATTCTATACATTCGTACATTTGTTTTGTACACACAGGGGCAGAGTAGCTGTCTAGTTGGGCTTGTATTTAGTATATAATTCTATGGGCTTGGACGAGGAAGTCTCATGCTGAGAAATCTTGAGGGGATACTGAAGCCAGGATGTTATGAAACTCGAGTCAAGGAACATAATACAAGAATGAATCATTTTCTGACTCTCCGTATCCAATCCATAAAAAATAATCTTTTGTAATAAAAAGATACCTCCATATTCTTTACGCAGTCCTTAAAAAAGTCTTTCTTAAGCCTAGTTTTAATGGATCAAGCTGGGAGTAATAATGTAACCAGAATGGATTATGTTGAATGTTTGTGTGTCCATAGGGAGTCGGGTCGGAGAGTCAAGTGTGTACTTTGCCCAACTTTCACTCTTTTTATGCACAAAATCGTATAGAAAAATGAGCTTATATACTAAACTAGGCTATGGAATACTTAAAGCCCTTATTGCTTAAGGTTGTTATTATATTAAAGAGACTACTACTGCTACAGGGGTTGAGGTAGGTGGAGCAAAAATGAAATTGACTCTATTGTTGATTTTGAGTCTAGTATTACTACTACTTATTATAGAGGTTAGGTATATAAAGGGTTGTCTACTGTAGCGTATATTCTATCACATTCACTCAAGGGTAATTCTGTGGATGAAGGTTAGTAAGGGTATTGTTATTTTTGTGTTTGTGCTAGTCTATAAAGTTCACGAGGTTCATGATAAGGTTGGATTAAAATCCCCGTATTAATGTTAAGACCCTTTGGTGAAACGACTGGACAAATGGGTCCGTTTCTGATGATGCGAATGTGAATGCCTATGGGGAGTCTCAGTTTATTTTGGCCCCCAAGAAAGAAAGAATGTCACTAGGTAAGTGTGCAATATAAGGTAGTAATGACGACAATAAAAAGGACATATGAGCAATAGAGATAAGATGGTATATTACAAAGTCAAGTGCTAGTGCCACAGAAGTGCTCCGGCGGATTACGGGTCAAACACATAGTCCAACAGTGGCAAAAACACACATCCAGTTTCCAAAAAGACTTAGCACATGATTCTCCTCGAAGTAACAGGCACATGATCATTCATCATCGTGCAATAGTTAATCGAATAGACCTACTTATATGCACCTACTTAACTAATACTTGAGAAGCCTCGCATTTCAAAGAAAAAAATCCCTCCTGGAATTCCAAGAACCCATGGCCCAAACATTTACACACAGTATCTAGCTAAAAGTAAGAAACTTTCTTACTTTTCGCTGGATGGAGAGTGAAAAAAACGTGAAGAATTTCCTATCTCTACTAAGACTTAGTGGTGGAAAAGTACAGACCTTAGGTGAAAGACACATCGTTGTGTTACTTAAAACACATTCTAAAGCATTACATTAGGGTTAATTTACGACTCTGTTCTGTGGCAACTACCCACAGGATGTGATATATACGTTCCCTGTAAGCCGGATATTTCCTCCTCCAACTCCGACATTCCCCATTACATTACATCACAAACATCACATTACGGATATCGGTCGTCTTTTAAGAGTTTGTGAGAAGTCGATCGAAATGAATCTATAAGCTAGTACACAGTGTGCACAAATGCCATTACCCACCAATATATTCCTTTGCAATTTTTTTGCAGAAAAAATTGTATTTCCTCTCTCTCTCTGGTCTTTCTTTGGCTCCAAAGGGAAAGTTTTTTGGTAGGGGAGAGGGTAAAAGGTCCAGAATCAGTGGAAGAAAAATTGATGGAAGGAAGGAAGGGTTTTCTCAACTCAAGCAATTTCTTCATCGTTCCAAGATAGCGTAGCATGTAGAAGTAGTAGTCATTGGTTCCATGGCATGTCATGGCAAGCCGTAGGATCGGAATAAGGGGATATGAGTTTTGTCTTGAGTCTTGAGAGTCTAGAGTCTTGAGTCATGTATGGCATATCATGGCTCAATCTGTCTAGGAATTGTTAGCCGTGTGAAGGAGCATTGAAAATTTGTAGTACAAAGCCAAAGCAAACGCGGTCAGAGTTTAAGCGAAGCGGACTACTGGAGGGCTGGCGTTTTGAAATTGTGTGTCAGGTCCTCTATAGAGTAGTAGTGGTGGTTGAAGTAAGAAATTCTTTTACTTTTTGGCTGCCTTCAGATGTGTCTGTCTCTTATATCTTTTTGCAAATAAATCCCTAGGAATGAAATCCCACAAGACAAAAAGAACTGTAGATTGGTTTTAGGATGCAACGGTTGGAACCGGAAGAGGAGATTGAGAAACACTGGACAAACTAGTAGACACACTAGTGGCATTTTACTACTTGTCAGCTAAGTCTATAGTGAATAATCTGTCCTTTCCACTAAAGCAAGCCTTATACATTCGTATATATATCATATGTATACATCTATATCAAAAATTGATGTCTTTTTCGCAAAAATAAAACCAGATCGGGATCTCGATGTGGAGGAAAAAACCGAAAGTCATTCCTTCTTCGCACAAACTAGATAAAGCTACCAGCAGACACTAGATAACTATATAAGTGGAGGCTAGTCTTGAATCTCATCCATGCTGAGCTGAATGTATAAGAATCAAATCTCAAATGTTATGTCCCGTCTTTAGTAACGAATAACTGGAACAGTTATACCAAACTGAACTGGAGATCCCATTAAACTACATTCTGAATCTGGAAAAATTCCATGGAAAGCAGAGACGACTCCGTGCCGGAATCTTGAAAGTTGGAAACATTGAAAATATTGAATCTACAGCGTTGCCAGTACACATTTAACTTATGAGACTCCCCGAGCAAAAATGTTTGACTGAGTGCAGAGTGCTATCACTAAGTTCCTAACCTACTGACTTGTTTTTATCACGTATTCGCAAATCTATAAGAATTCTAGAACGTAGACCTATCTTCTGAGATAGAATATCGTCACAGTCTGTCTATCCTCATATACAATAGCTCAACCTCCCCATCCCAACATATAGTGAATTGTTCCATGGAAATCTGTGCAATTTCACTCAGATTCTCAGAAAGAGAATAGCCCTTCTGGAGAATACCGCTCAACTTAACGATTTCAGATATGTCGACAGAAGTAGCCTAGGAAAGGATTCAACTTCCAACTTAAAAAAGCTTGGGGACAGGAAAAGGATTACTTTCTCCTGGACCTTGTAACATTACAAACCCTCTATTCCATCATAAAATACTTCCACCATATCTCTTCTCCCTTGCACCCCAACTTCTAATACTGACAGTATCCAGTAACTATACAATTGTAACAAATCTATACGAGAAATAACTTTTCCTTGCCTTAGCAGCATATAGCACCAAAGCTTTCTCTGGTTACTTCATTCCCGTATTTTTTTTTTACTAAGAGTGACATACACAATGGCAGAGTTAGTTGGACTAGATGACTGGATAGATCTTGGGAAAAACTAGGTTTGTTTGATTCATCCATGGGAGTACGCATAGGGGTGCTTCTATGGCATTGGAAGATGAGCTCAGATTGTTGAGAAAAAATAAGATCCTCCCTAAAGACACGACATCCAGTTGCTGGAGTACGTTTACCCTTTCAATGTTTTTTTAGATATCCAAGAGAGTAGTCTTAGTACAGTTGAATGCGAGTGGGTATCAACTTAGCCAAGTTTGCTTGAGTTAACTTGGGACAAGGAAAGTGAGACAGTTTTGGTCGGAGTTGGAAGTTAGATTTGGAATAAGGGAAAAGTATGCAAGAAAGAACGTGTGTAGTCAAGGTATATAGATGAATAGATAGTGCATAGTTTAGTTTTAGCAGATTTTTTTTACTTCTAAAGAGACGTAGGATGAGAAAGTACTCTAATAGCTCCCAGCTAACTTACCTCTTTAGCCTTTTAGAGAAAACTAACTTTGGCATTTCTTGCTTCTGCTTGCAACTTCCGTTCGATTGTCAAACCATATTTGTGTTCCGTACCGACCACGAAGAGTAACATTTCTTTCTTCAATGTGTCCGTTTCATGCTCAGTAAGCCGTGGCCTTGAATTAGCTCCTTTCCCATAGAACAACATGAAAGGCTTTTCCAGAAATTGCATTGTTAGGCTAATGCTCATTCAGCTAAAGAAACTTCAGTTTTTTTGCCTCAAGACTTGAAAAGTGTATAAAGTCCTACTAGCATTTATTTCTGTGTAGCTTAAGATTGTATTCCAAGTATGCTTACGAATTTCTCCAGCCAAGCTTCAACTTTGGGATGAATGAACTAAATTCCTTTTATTTATCATTTACTCAGTCTAACTATTGTATCTTTACCTTTGTGAGATGCATGCGGGAGATATTTCCAAGAAATCAAATCTCTTTACTTACATTTCAAAGCTATCTGTACGCTGCAGACTTATGTACTAAAGTTAATTTGTCTATTAGGATTGCCTAATTTACACTTGAGCCTCTTCTTCCATCTGCATCTTTACGTGTTTATGGCTTGCGAAATAAAATAGGCCACTGTAGTTTACCATAGTCTTGAATAAATTTCATCTCCATGGCCCGCGTACTGCCAAAAAAGCTTCCCAGCCTAGAAATCCAGACATGCATAACATTTTTTTGGTACAGCATGTAGGTACTAGTTTAGTAATAATACCGTGGATAAGAATCGCTTGCTCGTTCAGCCATAAATGTTAGAAAAAAATTACAATGCACAAAGGGAAAATCCAAACCGATTGACTGCACACAAATATTGCATTGTATAGGCTCATAGGTTGGGAATAAAAATAAGGGCACAAGGTAGGAGGAACTCTGAGAGAAAGGTGATTTTGACTTGGCTGTAATCTGCTGCAAAAAAATCTACTTGGATCCATGCCTACGGCATCCTCATATCTTGGTTAGGCAACCACCCTATAAAAAAGGTTGAGATTGTGAATTTTTCTCCAGCCAATCTTGAATATAATGACTAAGAAAAAGAAATACCATATAATATATCACGACAAATTTTACCCGGCCCCCTCCAACCACAATGTTACACCCATAGGTCGTGTATTATACATAATTTTGCAATTTTCCCTACTCTTCATCCATCGCCGTCCACAAAAAGAAGAAATAAGCCAGAGCCAATTTCAGTCATTGGAATCGCAATAACTAAAATCACACTAAAAAGTCAAGCCATCCAGAGCTTTCGGCTGAGGGAGCAGTAGCGAAAGGACTGATTGCGAAGATAAAAAATAACGATGAATTGAGCATCTTCGTCCCAGATTTTTTTTCCTACAGAGACCCACGTCTCCACGTTATTTAGAGGTAATCTAAAGGGACTACCTTCTTATCCGGTGGAAAATGAAGTGTATATAAAGCTCTGTCTGAGGGTGTAGGATTATATACGTTCCCAGTTTTCTCCTCCAATGTATAAAATATATATATACATATATCTTTTTCATCTCTCTTTGCTCAGGCTGAAGAGAAATACAATGAGAGAGAAAATATTGGAGGCTGAGGGACAGAGACACTTGTAAGAGACTTGGAGAGTAATAATACCTTTGGAGAATCAATAAGTAGAGAGGAAGAATGCATGGATCTTGCTTTTTTGCTACAATCATTGTTCCATGAACAAATAAGATTCTATGTTACCTTTTAGATTGCAAACAATTCGGGGGTTGCTGACGAGTACAATTTTCATTCCTCAATGTCGAGCGTGAGCTGGGAGTGATTGGTGTTGGGTTGGGATGTTACCAACATTATTTCCATTCTTATTGAATTACTCAAAAGTTTGGATTAGAGATATGGGAACATGTCATTTTTGGAGGGTGGAGACAGAGAAAGTTTACCGAGTTTAACGATGGAGTTGTTTTAAAACTATTGGGAAGTTTAGCCCACAATATGGAATTGGTAAAAAAGGATATTGTATTATCTTATGGCTAGCAATGGGAGTGGTAATAGTATTTTTGAGTGGATAAATAATTTGTTAGTCACCATTCTAACGATACTGTGAGCTAGGGGAGTTTAATAAGTTTTTATTCCGTTTTTTGAGCAAGTCAAATCTTTATTTTTACAGTGATGTAGATGTTGGAAGACGAATCACAATTAAAGAATAAAACATTACAAGTTTGAAATCGCCTTATTATAACAGTTTTAAATTGCCAAAGGTTTAAAATATATTGCCCTTCATTTTAAACCAGTGTTGATATTTTTCTATTCTCATTTGAATAAAATGTGAAAAAGAAAACTTTGAAAATTTCATTTAGTCATTTAATAATTTTCGAAGCGTCTTATAGTAAATATAGAAAATTCATTTGCGTTTTATTTGTCTTGTTTCTCATATAGCACGCAGACATATGCTGTGACCTTAAGGTTACTGGTTAAGATCAATAGTCTGAAAGTTATTGATTTCAAAATATCCAATAGATCTAAGAAAGTAATAGCTGTGAATTTTTATTGAAACAAAAGTTTTCCTCCAATAAAACTTAAGTGAAATGAACCACACGAGCCACCTTTCCACCTTAAGCCCCTTTTATTTATTGGCCGAAACCTTTCATTTCTTGGACACTTGTCAAAGGGATAATTCTCAATCATCCCGGTTGTCACATTCTAATACTAAATTTGTAAACGGTCACTATATGCACCCGACTCCCTAAATCAATAACAAGGAAGCCCAATAATTATTTCCCCGCAACTGATACATCATACAACTGCTCCCAATTTCCAAATAATTGTAATAGCTCAAGGAACCGTCCAGTCTATCTTGACTCTTCTCAGTATACAGAAACATTTGGATTTGTCAGCAACTAAATACCTTCACCATTAAGCTCGGGCAAACTCAACCACCTATTTGCAATTTATAAGACATACTTCTGAAAGGTAATCAGAAAGAAAATATGGAAAGCCTTCATGTCTCGTCTCCCAGACTCAAACTCTTCCAAGATTTCTTCACCGAGAAAGTCCTCATGCAATCAGTCGAGGTAAGTTTTGTGAGTTTTGCCGCTCCTAAATCCATACAATATTTTCAGCTACTCTAACAATCCTGCTGTACTTTACTATAATACTTTCCAGAGAAGGATTCGACCCCAGGACGCATTTATCATGACAAAATAAGACATTTTGGTATCAAGTTGTATTCAAATATCTACACAACTTGTATTCGCCCTTTACTCCTTGTGCTTGCCAGCTAAGGCCCTCTTCCCAGAAGGATTTGGCTGAGCTGGTGAAGTGAGGATAAATTGATCCACACTATCCTTGAATTTCCACACGCACTAGACAAAATAATTCAATACACTTGGATCCACTGAGACGTTACGTTTACGTGGAATATCAAATTCATTTTTTATACTTTCATGAATAAAAAACGTAGTATGCATGACCTTAACTCGATTTTAAATATTTCCTCTGTTGTCATCAACACTCAAGATCGGCTGGATAACGTTGGTGGTTGCGAAAGAATTTTTTGCGAGAATAATTTACTTGCTTGTTTATCAAGCCTTGAAGTTATTTGACGCATGACCTTAAGTTAAGAAAATATAATAGATCAGATTGCCTTAAGATATGAAACAAAGGAAAAAAACAGCAGGTCACAGCCAGAAAATTGCGATTTTGCTATGTATGCAGAATATCAGACTGTGCTCCTGCCTACATAATAGTAGGGCATCATCCAGCGGGTGAAATATTGTCCAGTCTGCTTAGACAAGAATCTTAGCATTCTAAAATGGTATTAGAATTACAGTCTCAGAAGTTCGGTTTTTGTGTTTATGTAAAAAACGGGTATGTATCCATAAATATATTTTCCGTAGAACCAGCAATGCCGTCAGTCTCCTTCTGGAAATACAAATGTATGCGAATATGGCAAAAACTGGGTTTAATACCGACCCAGATTATGAAACTCAGTCAAGAATAACGTATAGCCACTGTCATAGGGGCTTGTGCAGTAAAACTACGGCCTAAATCCGAAAACCCATTACGTTCCCATTAAACCGGGAGTTACATGAATGACTGAATATTTGCATAATATAGCTTAAGGATCTTTTAAAATTTTGTTGAAATTCTTCCACGCATTTCGACCAATACCAACTTGACACCAACTTTGCCATTTATAGCACATGTCGGTATTTGGTCTTAAGCCAACCCTTTTCAAGTCCAAAGCCCATTCTTATACACGAATATTCATCAAGGGCTAAATTGAACTGAAATGGACTCCGGATCGTTGAACAGAATGGGAAATTGCAACGCACCCTTTGCTTTCGTCCTACCGGCTACCACATCCAACACTCAGTGGAATCCAAACGAATTTTAGTATGTTATACATAGCGTCAATTCCATTCCAACTTTCCAAGGATTAGATTAGTAGAGAGCATTTTATATGCAATGTATCAACTCGGGCATAAAATACATCCAGACTCTGCATACATGAGGAACTTCACCATGGCTTTAGTTCGATTTACATTACCGGTTACAAAAGGCCAGTGACTATCTATACTTGCCCATACATGAGTAAATTTTTAGTCAGACCGATGTCTAGTACGTGGCCCTTGGACTACTAATGGCTCCATCAGTAGTCGTCACACATCTTCGGAAGGAGCTTGTTCTTGAATTTCTATATCAAATCACCGAAACCGAGAGTCTTAGACTTCTAATAGTATCCAACGTATTGCAAAATGATCAGGCTAACAATGATGTACCACTACCACCAAGTGATTATATTAGATCTAGCATGGTACAATTACGAGACCAATCCTTCAGAGTTTACCGATCTAGCCTGGATTTCCTACTCAACTGCTAACTGTTTGTAGGATACTATTCCCCAGACTCTTAATCATTTGGGAACAGTCCTCGTTCCTGTTAAACTATTATATGTTTGTTTGCACAAATGGGCCTGAATGACCGAGTGAGTGGGTTTCACTCCATCCCTTTAGCACTCCTCTAGTAATTATGACTGATTACTGATGATTGTCCATCTAAAAAAAATCACGACCACCACCACCAAAGAACCAACTGAATGCCTTTTGCAATATAAAAATTTGCTAGATTGACTTAGTTGATGGCTTGGAACTTTATAGAGGTCCTTCTTTAATTTCGTCTTTCAGCGTCCCTATTCCGTCACTCACGTGTCGAGAGTGGGTCTTAGCCAGAATTTCATTTTCCTATCGCATCGTATCCGTGTCTGGATTTTAAGCTTATTTCATCGATCCTTACACAGCTAACAGTAGTCTCTCCTCAAGACTTGAAGATGTGCACTATACGGGGGGAAAGTCTTTGAGAGAAAAGTTAAGAAGTTAACGTAATTTATTTTGAATTTCTAAGGGCTAGAAGGAGTTGGGAAATTAGATGCTAGATTCAAGAATGTCCTGTCTTCAAAGAATATTCCTATATTACTGTAAGTTGTTAGTAAGCAAAGCGGAGTGATAAAAGCACGTTAGTTCACTTTCTTGAAGAGTTGAAGTGAATTCTGTTTACATAACAGTTTCATTTAGACTACCTCATTTTCACGTTGAAAAATGGGCCGTCATAATCCTAGCGAATATTGCTCCCCAGCGGGCAAAAATTTTCATTTTTCATATACTTGAGTTTGTTTTTACACACTGTAATATCCAAGGACTTTTGAGCCCCTAGACATATTTTATAACTATACTCTGAGTGTGAATGCACTCGGCAGGTCTGGACTATGAGAGTCTTCAGGCATCGTCAGCAGTTCTTTGAATAAAACTTTTAAGCAAGAAAAACAAACCGAAATTGCCTCGGGTAAACATATTCCAGGATTCAACGGTTCATCACATTTTCCATCAAGCATCAAAGCTCTAAATACCCTTACTCTAGGTCATACTCTATATCTTCATGCTCTTGTAAATACAGTACATACATAGGGGAGCTGAAATTCTGCTTCTTTTTATGCCTCAGTAGAAGGGTGCACTCTTATCGATTTTTCCATTTGGAAGAAAGTAACAGCAACTAGGGAACTGGCTATTTTTCACCGACGAAGTTGCTTACGTGGAACTTATTACCTTGGCAAGCAAGGATTGACCTGACCATCTCAAGTCTTGTTAGAATTGGTCTCTAAACCATTGAATTATTCCTCCAATATAGTGTACCTCCTGTAAAGGCACCTTAAATAGATTAACTCTTGTCGAATTTAAGTCGGAGAAAAATACTGACCCACCTACATGTAGCCAGTACTACTGGTACAATGGGACAAATAAATAGTGGTCCAATTGGCTACGTTTCAATTGGCCAGAGTGACCGGATCTTATTATGCACATACTCGTAAAAGGGTGTAATCAGGAAATAGCCACCGAAGCATAATGGTCAGAAACATAATATTAAATAGTTATAATACAGGTAGCAAGTCACCAGCAGAAGTCATCATTCAGAGTATATAGAGGACTTATATAGTCCCATGAATTTTTCCGCTGCCAGATACATCATCATTTAGGGAAAAGTCAAATTAGACGTTATGGAATCCAACTTACTTTGAATGTCGATTGCCAATCTCCCTGGATTCTAGAGGAATTGTAATAGCCTTTATTTTTATTGACGGTTATTATCCGCTTCTTAAGGCTCCCTTAACTTTCTATAAACTCACGTAATAGCTACTGAGGAGAGCGATTTCCCTGTCCTCAAACGTTGGATGCTTCAATAATACTGCATTACTCCACAGTTGATAGTCTCAAAAGTGTAGAACATAGTATTGGGCCGGAAAATAACATTCAATTCCAACGGTATGGACGTATAATAAACATAAGTTCCAATGCATTGACTTTTAATTTGAATTTATAAAGACTAAACGCAGCAACTGCCACTCCTGCAAAGTGCGTCCTAGTTTCTAGTACCCGACCTTTTCGGGCTACAATGATCAAATGGCTCGACGGTACCCGCAGAAACAGAAAGTACAAATATCATAAGATAACAGTCTATTGTAGAGGTTTGTCTTCTTCGAGGAATCCTTTAGTCAACTCAATTGGCGTGAACTTTCGTCGTCCATCTTTTCTATTCAAGTTTGGTAACTACAATAAAAAGAGAGAGATACTAGATCACTCTGCTGAATAATAAACCTACTCCAAGCAGCTACCAGAGGCCCGTTCGTTAGTGATAGAGTTCATATGGATTTTCATATTTATTAATACCAAATTTATTGTATTTATATGGATTTTCATGAAAACCCACTTGGGTCAGCCCCCACGGGTCAGTTTAGTTACAAATTTCACTAAAATTGAAAATTATTGTTAGTTTGGTCCATAGGAACATGTATACCAAATTTCGTGTATTTATATGGATTTTCATAAAAACTCACTTGGGTCAGCCCCCACGGGTCAATACTTTAATGGATTTGGCTGATTTACGAACTTGTCAAAACTATGAAGCCAGAGATCATGTGTGCAAAATTTCAAGTCGATCGGGTTAATTTGAAGAGAGTTCTCGTGTTTACAGACACACGGACACTGGCATCCCTATAAGCCCTAAATCTAACGAACGGGCTAAAAATACATGCTTTTGAAGATTCCTCAAAAACGTAACCAAAATTTAAGATTAAACTAGCAGAATGGTGACCCAGTCGGGCCACAAAAAAGGAGGGTTTCCAGTGATTATTTGCGGATTTTTTTTATTAAATCTCGCTCCTAAAAATAAAATAATGATAACTCCACCGTGGAAGACGGTGGAGCTCTAAAAATTAAAGTACCAGGACACCTTACTTAAAAGTATTCCTCGCAGTCCCCAGTACCCCTTACTTAATAGTATTCCTCGCAGTCCCCAGTACCCCTTACTTAATAGTATTCCTCGCAGTCCCCTGTACCCCTTACTTAACAGTATTCCTGGCAGTCCCCAGTACCCCTTACTTAATAGTATTCCTCGCAGTCCCCAGTAACCCTTACGTAGTAGTATTCCTCGCAATCCCCAGTACCCCTTACTTAACAGTATTCCTGGCAGTCCCCAGTACCCCTTACTTAACAGTATTCTTTGCAGGCCCAGTACCCCTTCCTTAACAGTATTCCTCTCAGGCCCAGTACCCCTTACTCAACAGTATTACTCTCAGGCCCAGTACCCCTTACTCAACAGTGTTCCTCGCAGGCCCAGTATAGTATTCATTCTTACTTAATAGTATTCTTAATAGTAGTCTATCTCTTAATAGTATTCATCGTTGGACCGGTGCCCCAAATTTCATAGTTTACCTCGTAGGCCCAGTATAGCTGACTTAAACACCAGATAGATAAGATAAGGTACCTATCGATAAGTCTAGACAAGCTGTAATTGTACCCTATAGGGTAGTATATTTTACCCGGTTTTGATACGATAAGGATTAGGATTAATGGACTAATTATTTGTCCAACGATAAGCATTGATGATAAGCTTAAATTAAAAAAATATTCACTAACTACTGAAGTCAACGGCAATACCATACGCTTGTACCTGGTTCCAGGGTGTATGGAGTAGGTAATTGGCAGCCCAAGTTTAAACATAGAAAAGGTTGGGTCGGCTATCAGAAAAGGTTCAAAAGGTTAGGTCAGTTTCTTAAAAAGGTTCACTTTCTGGAGCTCCTACGCTATCCTGCCCTGCATTAGTTTAAATGTTATTTATTTAATTGTGAATAAGTGATACATATTTTCCAAGATTTTTTTGATAGTTTAACAGCACCTCATCAATATCTATCCATTAAATAAAAATTGTCGAAATCGGATAAGAAATAAAAAAGTAGTCCCTTTTCGGTATAAAAATGACGAAATTAACATGAGACAGGACACCGCAACAATAGCACTTGTATCAATAATTATGATTTTCAAAAGCTCATCAGGTAGAGATTTATTTGTATACTTTTTTTGATGTAAAAAAAATTACTTACTTTTGAAGATTCCTCAAAAACGTAACCAAAATTTAAGACTAAATTCAAAATACATCAATAGCACTTGTATCAATAATTAAGATTTTCAAAAGTTCATAAGGTAGAGATTTATTTATAAACTTATTTTGATTTGAAAAAAAATACATACTTTTGAAGATTCCTCAAAAACGTAACCAAAATTTAAGACTAAATTCAAAATACATCAATAGCACTTGTATCAATAATTAAGATTTTCAAAAGTTCATAAGGTAGAGATTTATTTATAAACTTATTTTGATTTGAAAAAAAATACATACTTTTGAAGATTCCTCAAAAACGTAACCAAAATTTAAGACTAAATTAAAAATATA
>JAQFYM010000479.1:0-65086 GCA_034694785.1 Agrenia bidenticulata
AAATTTTTTTGTTTATTTTTCGAAAACCTTCCGTATGTCGTTACCTAACTATGGAAATTAAATTTATACGTACCTTGGACTGGAGTAGCGATGAGTAATTGGAAAACATTTGACAGAGTGATGCCATGGAAATGACAATTAAGGAAGATTAAAAACATTACAAGAGAGAAATTCACGAGGGTAAAGATTTAGAGTTGTAAGCTGACAGATATTCAAGAGAACTCTTGTGTCGAAATGTTTACGGTTTCATGCCAATTTTTAAAAACTCTGAATTAGAACAAGGTGTTCTTTTGTGACCCGAGTTATTATTTATGAATAGTATTTGAGAGAAAGAATTGACGGGTTGGGTACAATACCTATAGTCAATACTGTAGCCATATGATGTGCAATATGCATGAGGTAAATAATGACAGTTTATAATGTATGAAAACTCATACAAGAATTATTATGTATCCCGCAGTTGACAGTAATATAGACAAGTAGACCTTCCTTATAAAACTTGTCATCCGTTTCCGAAACTGGATTTAAAATGATAAATTTATGCCCGGAGATGTCAATCTCAAACTAAGTATGATAAATGTTCCTTACCAATTCTTCGTCGTTCAGTGTAGCTCTTGGGATGGCGTTCGTCAGCCCTGCCGCCTGACGCTTAGTGGCTGCCATGGTCTGTAAAGTTCACAAGAAGCATGTTTTTATGTTGAGAAGAGATTTTTTTTCCTGAAGGGAACACCATTTTTCCATCTCAAAATTGAATTTAGGATTAAATTATTTCCATAAAACACGCGATGCTTGTAACGTTATAGCTATACATTGCAAAGATAAATAAAATACATTTTAGCATATAAAAGTTCAAAAAATTGGGGAAAGGAAAGACAAAAAGTATTTTGTCTGGAAAATGTACATCAAATTTATTTTTAGCACATTTGTCCAAGTAATAGGAATCAATAATGAAACAGAAAGTGCCATCTCCAATCCAAAGAAAAAATTCTCGGAATTATAATTCAAAATATCTCCAATCCTGTCAACTACAGTAAACAAGGATCCACAAAAGATAGCTGGAAAAGTTAAAATCCAAAAGTTATTAGGTCGTTCATTTTGTCTATTTCTTCATTCAACTTTTTTCTTTGAAAACATATCCAGAAGCTGAGGTGACTAAAAATATTTTACTGGCTCCAATTTTCTCCCATTTATAAGAACTTAGGGCAAATTAAAAAACTTTCTTTTCAGATTAAGAATACTTGAATGTTCAAAAACACGACACTCGTAGCTTTAAGCTCCATAATTTATTCCACACGGCTACATGTATATTTCCCGCTTTATTTGATAGCTATTTCCTTTAATCCTTTCTATTTTATAGGTAATAATGAGGGAGTAATTTAAACAATAAACTTTTTTACAAGTAGGTTTTTTTTCAATACGACAAAAACGAGAGAAGCAACAGCAAACTTAAAGAAAAGCTCAATAACTTTATAAATATACTAGACTAAAGAAAATTTAAATATTATATGAAATTCAAGTACCTTGAGAACCTATGCGTTCCAACGCAAGCATAAGTTTTTAGTTTGCAAGAGGAATAAGAAAAACACGAATGAATTGACGAATGAATTGGTTTCATTTTAATTATACCGACATCAAGAGAAAAATATACATATTCTCAATGCGGAATATAATTTAACTCTTCAGTTAAATACCCAAGGGATCTTGTACATTAAGGAATGACGAGCGCCGCTATCAACTTTTTTACTACTTAAATGCATGAAAAATAACTACCACTAATTTGACGAGATGAATTAATGGAAACATAAAGTACACCTTCATTAACATTGACAAATTCATATCCCCATAACAAAATCATACTCTTCCATAAACTAAGGTTATTAAAAAGGAACTATGGAAGCCCATTTTTTTCTTCGAATCGTGTGGCGATGATTGACACAATGATTAGTCTGATTTGAATCAAATCTAAAAATAAGTTAAATAAATTCGATATGACACTACTCAGTAAATAATCTGCTACTAAACACTGTTCCATTCCGCACTCATTTCTAAATAAAGTATTTCCTTTATCCGTTCATGTGTCTAATTTCCATGTGTGCATGGTAAACCAGATGTATATGCACGAAGCACGAGCAAGTAGGTTTACATCTTCGTACTTTCGAACCTATGGAGAAAGTCTACTACCAATAAAGCCTTGTGTTCTGCATGTTCTCCAGCAAAAAAAATTAATCTTATTCCCGGTAATTTTGATCGAAATGAAGTGGAAACACATGTCTTGCTTAAAAACTACCAATGCCAATATGTTTGAAAAGTAGGGTCACAGATACGAACTTGGGCTCGTGTATATCCCCTACTACCAAAGAGGCAAGTTAATGGAACAAAAAATAGAATGGGGATGTAACTAAGTGACATTTGACAGACGGGTCTCTGACACCAGAGGGGAAAAACCTACGTTATCTGTGCTACGTCTCTCAACTCGTTCCTTCAATCTAGATTCGAAAGCAGAGTTTCTAGAGCTTCTCATGTTGTTACTATGGTCACATTACACGGAGTGATGAGGGCTGGTGGGGAAATTTTTTATTCGGTCCTTTGGCCACATTCCAAACGCTACAGTTTGCTCGGGTAACTCACATTGTTACTTTCTATTTCATGATTATTTCCACACAAAATGGTGGATTAATCCTACAGGACTATGAAACTGGGTTGATAGAGCTATAGCTATTATACTTTAGTAACGAAATGGATATTGCTTTCTCTCCTTTGTTGGCATCATCAGATTTGGAGGCGAGATTTTTTTCCTCTACCGAATCTTAAGGCGAGAATTGGGTCGTTAAAATGCCCTACACCTGGCATTTTTTCAAATGTTTTTATTTTCACTCTCTGTGGCGTTAAATTTTATCTGCTTCAATAGCCTCTGTCTAACCATCTGCCCAAACTTAGTGATACACGAAAATGTTATGTGGCTGCATGTAATGTTTTAGTATCTTGAAAGAAGAGATTTTGAAAATCGGTCATTCTCTAACTTACCAATTCGGAAACTAGTGGAATGGATTTCCTCCTGGGTCGAATATCAGGCATACTGTCGATTGTTGAATAAAACGGATTATCTCCAGGATGGCTGCAAAAAAAGAAAAACCATAGAATTTAAGACTGTCGGAAAGCGTTCCGGTTGTGTGACAAACAAACAAGCTCGGAAAGGGCTGTAAGTTTGTTCATTAATAATAATTGGGTTTCTAGAAGTGACATAATAATTAATTTAATCTGCTAGATGCCTTCTTGGTTTGAAAATATTATTTATTAACTAAAACTACTCCGCAGGCAGTTCTATAATCAATTAAGAATGTGCTGAAATTGCTGTATCTTTCGTCACAAGTCCTTAATTTAATATTCAAAGCTTCACAGGGCATTTAGAACGTGTCATGAAGCTCCGTCAAGCAATCAACGTCGGAAATTGCCTGTCATCTTAATCATAATTTCTCCCTGTCATGCAAGCCTGTATATTGAACACGAAAATTCACAAATTGAGATTCCCTTGCACGTAGAGCTTCAGCTTCAGTCTTCCTTGCTTATGCTATGATATAAAATGGGATATGGTGTCTGTTATACTGACATGCTATTTGAGGTGAGGCTAGTCAGGTATCTGTCTTCAATTATAAGCTCTCATGTAGCCCAACTTTGGGTGCCGTGGTTGTGAATGAGATAAATAAAATCCAATTTGTAGTCCCAGCCATTAATTCCAACTACATGAGGATCAAAGGGCTGTTCCACAAATAGAAGTGGGCGTACCGAGGGAAAAAGCTCGAGGGCCAGCTAACGTTTAGGATCCTAGATCACTAACCTTTTGTGCACTTGGCACTAATACATTCCAACATTACGAGACCTGGCTAATTGAAAGAATTAAACTAATTGAACACAAGGTTAGAACAGCAAATTAAAAGAGACATACCCACTACCACGTCCAGATCCATCTCCTCCAACGCCACCGCTCTGTAAATCCAAGACAACCCCCACAAAATTAGACTTTGTCCTTTTCATCACCACTTTCTCCTTCCTCAGTTGTAAATCGGTATTGCTGCTCATTTCAATGAATATGCATAGTCAAGCAAATGTTTAAATGCTAATGCGGAATATAAAAATTAGCAGCTGAAGCTTGTGAAGCATTTCGGATGTAAAAGAGTCTTTAGATTTAGGACGGGTACTTGGAGTTTCCTAGTATTTGCAATGAGTTTTTTTCCGCATCCCTGAACATTTAAAATAGAAAGATTGTATGAAATAGAGATTCACGCAGCTTTTTAGGCTTCCAACTCAAAAACATGGTAAAGATTTAAGGTTGCTTAAGAACCTCTCCCATACTTTCTTCCCAACCACGCAAGGTTCATGTCCATATAACAAGGCTCTTTATCAGTTTATCCCAATGCCAACCAGTTCCAAACTGCTATTCAAGTTAAGATACTCTAGCCTAGTCTTATTCCCGTTGGTATGGAGCGTATTCAGTGACCTTCTATAGTACCAGTATACAAAAGTATATAACGCATCTTATTTTCAATAATTCCTTGTTTTCTTTTAGATTCCCGAGGCTAGTCCTCCAGCATTTGGAATTTTGGAAGAAACGTCCCTACCAGATATTAATATTACACAAGCATCGATTGGATTCATGATTACGATTTGAATCCGTATGTAAATAGGTTAGGATTACGGAGAAAGTGGAGGGATAAATTGTACGGAAGTGTATGAAAGTAAGAAAAAAAACCAAATAAAAGTTTCAGGAAATACGCATGCGACTTGGATTCTACACATTAATATTTTACAAGGCCTTCTGTCTCAATAGACTGAGTAGGAAAGGACCAAACCCAAAGCCTTCCGTCCTGCTTTCACCTCACATTATTCGTCCTTACTACCAGACACCACCAATTCTGCGGCAGTATTCACTATCTCCCACATACCAGGACGGAGGTTTCCATATCCTATATCTTTTGGGTGGGGAGGAAGGCTCTCAGTGCAAGAAAGCCCATGTAAGTATTATGTAACCCATATTATTAGGTGTACAACCCATACTTTTTCTAAATCCTCGGCTCCCACAAGCCCCCTTATAAGGCCAATTCACCAATCAAAAAGAAATTGGAATCCGATCCAACGAAATGCCAATTTGGTAGACGAACGAGGAGATAAATAATGCTATATTGAATAAGCCTTCTTACTCTCCACATCCGTCTACAGTCTATAGTACGGGTGGTAGGTAATTCTATCTATATTTCCCGTGGATTGTTGTCGCATCATTATTGGTATTGATGTTTTACCTGCTTATCTTACCTTCTCAAGTTATCCTCTTATCTCTTGTTTGTCTTCTTTATGAGGGAACAAGATACTAAGTCACTTGAGAAGGAAAGTCAATAGTCCAGCTTCCCTGACAGACGTTAAGGAAATAAACTGGGGAAAATTAAAAGATGTTGGATGGTCGGCTATGAAATCCATACAATTTTTCTTGGATGCTATCATGAAGGTTATTTTTTATTTTGAGAGGATAAATTGGGAGTATCAAAAGATCCTCATCACTAAAAGCACCCCTATAAAATATCTCATCTAGAGTAACTTAATCTTAAGTTGAGTATTCAGCGCGGATACAGTTTCTCATTTCAGGCTGTGGCATTTGGAATTGGATTGCAGAAAGTGTGGAAGATGCGAGATGAATCTCATGTTGTATAAAAACATATTAAGTACTCGAGATGCGAAAAGACGCCTTGAGCCGTGGAGGAATGTAATTAATGAATTAAACACATCATTAACTATTGCTCTCCTCCTTTTAATTTCCGTCTCTTTGCAAGAAGAACGACTTTTGTGCTTAGGTAAACTAGGGCAAGGATTCTAGGATCAAAGGTACAAGGCATAAAAGAAATGAAAGAGATACGTTCTGGCTAGATAACGTAAACATGGAGCAGGCTTACAACAAATATTATTTCAATCAATTATACATCATCTAGCCATATTTATCCAATCTAACATTGGCCCTTTTATCATTCTTCCCATCTTCAATCATTCTCCCGTCCTTGTTTGGTCAACCGTCATCCCTGGCACTGAAGCCCATCATGTACAAGCTATACGACTGGTTAACTGAAATGTCAAGGTTCTTTACAAAAGAAATGTTGGGTCGTACTACTCGTCTCTAACTTTAGAAGGAAAGAGGAAAGCTCTTTCCTCAGTCCATTTGACTGTCGGCAGTCGACAGACGAACTCAATACTTTCAATAACAATATGAGGCGGACTTGAGAGAATTCGTAAGCTCCTTTGCAGGGTAGATTTACGAAGCAATTTGATTTCCTCTGAGGAATCGAAAGAAGTCAACTCAACTCCATAAAATCTGTGTTACTTAAATGGTCGAAAAATAAAGTTGGTTGTAATATATCCTCGAGGGAGAGAGGGAATGTCACTATGGAATGTGAGACATATTGCAAAAATGCCATTTATTCTTATATAGTCATTTCTACCCCCTTATCAAGTGAACCGTCGGGTTCGTTGGTACTTACACCCACTTTTGGTAAAGGCGAAGTGCGGATATGAATAAAGCGTATGAACCCTATCCAGAATAGAGTCCGTATTACTCCGTAGTGTCAACTTTTACGACTATAACGATAGTGCTTTAGAAAATTCTTCAAAAAAATAATGGTGATTTCAGAGATGAGCTTCCATTGTAATGCAGTAACCGTTAAATTCCCATTGCTCAATACTGCAGATTGGATTCACAAAATGAGCAAGGTCATTTTGAATAAAGTGGCTTAGATTTTACGAGGCAATATTATTGCACTCTCGAATAGACTAGGCGGGTAGCGAATGCTTTGAGAATTAAATAAAGTGCAGGTTGAAGCCCAATGTTTTTTCAATCTAATTACCAATAACAAATCAGCTTGGAGTTGAGCAACGGCGGCTGCATTCGTTTTCTCTTCTGCTTTCTTTTCCTTAAGTGTTTTGAGAAATCCCCATTTACCCCCTTGTCCAGGTCCTCCTGGCCTTCCATCTGGCCCGGTGAACTCATCATCAATAGACATGGAGACGGCAGAAAGTTTTGAGAGTTTATTGTCATTTTCATAGACACCCATCTCCCTTTGATTCTCAGAGTCTGTTACGCTTTCTCGTCTTTCCCTGTCTTCCTCCTCTTCTCCTCCGCCAAGTTTCTTTAACTCGCCGACGGAGAACATATCCAAAAGTTTTCTTGAGATTGACATGGTTGTACTTTGGGCGGATTCCCGTCTACTGGATTCTACCGGAGTTCCAGCTCCAGTTCCAGGGCCACTTGTATCCATAGGACCGGGAGCACCCTGGATGGATTCAGTATTTTCGTCCGTTTTTTCATCAGAATGGAATTCACTCTGTACTTCTTCTTCATCTTGCGCATCAAAATCTCCTCCAACGTCCTCCTGGATTTCCTGGGAATTTTGCTCGTCTTGCCCACCGTCTTGTACCAATTTCAAATGCTTCCGAATCATCTCCTCTTCCTTGGCGATTTGCATCTCATCCTCTTCAAAGCTCTCTTGTGGGGTGTCAGGTCCACTTGTTTCCCCTGAGGATGTGCCACCAGGAATTTTAGCTCCTTTGTGGAATTCCTCCTCATCCTCTTCATCCTTCCTTTCAGAATGCCAAACATTTTCGCCAATAGAGGAGGAAGAGGGGAGACTTATGGATGGGCGGTCTTCGCCCGTTGTGCTATCTCGGGTTTGATCTCCTCCCGAATAAAATGCCGACTCTGAACTTTTAACACTAGAAGAGTCCTGGTAGTAAAGTCCACCTTGTTGTATCTGCTGCTGTTGTTGCTTCTTACTGCTCTCAATTGCCATCCCAATTCTTAAGCCGATCTCTGCAGGAGGAGGCTCGATCATAGAACCGAAATCGATAGATCCTCGGCCTGAATCTGTTCGATCTTTTTGTTGTTGTTCTGATTGTTTCCAAATGTTTGAGCAGGATTCTGAATCTTGATCGGCCTCGTATTCTTCGTGAGAATTGGCCCGTCGACGAGATACATATCCAAGGGGTTCATCAACCATCGAGTCTTCTCGATTGAGGGATCTTTGGGATTTCGTTATAGAAAGTCTTCTCTCCATTGGATGTGATGGGCTATTTTCTCCACTTATCGTTGTACTAGGTTCAGCTAAGCTCATACTTTCTCCAGAAGTTGTAGTTTCTTGAGAAGATTTTATAAGTAATTCTTGTAGGACTAAATTCATCCGTTCTTTCATGTCAACAGTGGCAGCGGTAGGGGCTGAAGCGTATTGACTTTGGGGGTATGTATAGCCCTGAGCACTAGCCCCCATAGCATTTACGTAAGTGTATTGTTGAAATCTGAGTTGAGTCTGTGGAATGTTAGAAATGGATGTCGGCTGAGATTCAATCGCAGCCATTTGCTGCCTTTCTAATTCCTCAAGTTTTCGTAATTCGTATTTGTACCATTCATCTTCGCTATCAATGCTCTCCTCTGTACTTTGTCTTCGTGAGGAAACTCGAGAACTTCTGTAAGAGTGAGTGCTTCTTGTATCTTCTTCTTCGGATAATGTTCTCTGCGAAGGTAGATCTAATCGATTTTTAGACGATAGAGAAGATAGCCTCGCTGTGCTTTCTGATGAACTGCCCATATCTGAATCACCGAAAGATTTACTCGAAAGGGAGGACTGATGTTGTAAGCCCAACTTTTGTTGTTGGCCCGGGCATTGTTGCTGAGGTGAAGTGCGGATTGTGGGAAATGATGAGGATAATCCTGACGGTGAAGTTGAATGGCTACCCGGAGATGCTGTCATTGGCATGGACATTTCATTGGAAATTGGAGCTCCAGAACTAGGAGAAATCATCTCTGTCATCATCAAGCCAGAGCCACCACCACCAGACCCAAGTTTGGATAGGAAAGCTGACTCTTCAGCCTCAGCACTTGTCTTTGTCATGCTTGGGACGGCTGATATTTCAATGCCTTCAGTATATCTTGGGAGCTCAGGCTTGTAAGTCATTGTTATAGTAGTTTCAGTTGTCCCTCTGATTGTTTCTGTCGAAGTGAGAGGCAATTGACCATGAGTAGGTGCAATGTCGCTTGAAATTTGGCTTTGCTGCTCCACAAATTCGAAGGCTGAGCCCATTTGCTGAAATATTCCAGTCTCTTCAAAATCTCTCTCTACTTTTTCATCATCATACTCTCTTTCAGCTTCTTCATACTGCCGTGGGAACACTTCTTCCTTCTTTGGAGCTGATTCTATTAGTTTTATGTGCTCCAGAGATTTATGGAAAGACTGATCCTCTTCAGCTAGAGTGGGCTGAGTTTGGTAATTAATTGTGGCTTCTTCGTCAACCAAAGTAGTTTCTGATTGAGCCTTGATATCAGCCTTTTCATGTACATCATTTTTCACTTCACTGCTACTTCGGCTGTATGGTGGGGGTGGTCTTGGTGGAGGTAGAGAATCAGCCCTGGAGATTTGTGGGTGCTGAGACTGATGACTCGAATGACGGTTATTAATGGATGTTCCATTACTTCCGTTTGCAGCCTGTCTTTGTCGATATTTTCCAACGGCTCTAGATGCTGCAAACTCCATTCCTCCTGAGGGTGGGCCTCCCACAGTTTTCCCCAAATCTCCGCTCGTAGGTGAGATCAATGGGCTGCCTTGTTGCTGGTGTTTATCTAAATTAACAGAACTTCTTCGGCTTCCACTACCACTCCCACTCCCACTTTCCCCATGACCTGGTTTCTTCGCCTCTCCGATGGTAGGAAATAATTCCTGGGCTAAATCTGGAAGACCATCTAATTCAGTGTCAGTCTCTGTGCCTGATCCTTCAGACATTGTTCTTCGAGGCGGACGTACTTTTGGGAACAAGCTTGGCTCGCTTAAATCACTTTCAGATGCCTCATATGAACGACTACCCCGAGCAGAAGGAGACTTTACGCCCAAATACTTTCTATTAGGTGAAACTGAAGATGCCCCCATGGCGGATTTAGGACGGTAATAACCTCCGCGATAATTTTGCTCCGATTCGGATATCTCCGACTCCTCAGATTGACTGTTCCACTTCCGGGCTTTGTGAACTAAAGTGGCTATATTTGAAACAATTGACATAGAATGTCGTTTCTTTTTCCTTACTGTTCCGGCAGGAGTTGAGGAGGCAGAGACTGATGCATATGGCGGTTTTGTTTGTTCGCATTGTTTTTGAATATCTGGCTTTTCACTCTCTGATAAGGAACGAGACCTCTCTTTTTTTGGTAATGAAATATGCAAATCTTGCTGAACCCATTTACCAACAGTATTCATTGCAGTTTTTAAGCTCCCACTTCGTTTCGGCTTACTCTTTTTAGTAACATTTGTGCCTATTTGAGTACCAGCGTTTAAATTGTCAGGAAGGGAAGTAGTAGCAGCAGTAGCATTAGCACTAATGGAAACGTAACCTGCTCTAGACTGCAAATACCCACCCGGAGGTGGACCATAATATTGTTCCCGTAAATCATACGAGCTTGGTGTGGAACCGGGTATTTGAGAGCCGCTAATTGCTCCGTAATGTGCTTGATTTGTGGCTGCTACTGCTGCCGTATACTCGTTCTCTAATGCATACTTGGGTTGGTGCATTGGAAGATGTTGTGGAGGCTGCTCTGTACGATACGAAATATTATTATCACCATATTTTTCATCAGACATGACTCCAGCTGGGCCTAAGATGGTTTGCTGGACTACTTTATCGTTGACTCCTCGACGCCCAAATGGCTGAGGAGTTGGCTGCTGCTGTGGATGTGTTGAGAGTGGATGTTCTTGTCCCCATTTCAATTCTTCAGGTTCAGTCGCCGTGTATGAAGGGTTTTCGTAGCAGGCATATTTGTTAGAAGTATAGTAAGTGGTTGGGACACCGGGAGCGTAGAAATTTTTATCATTGTAGAAGGCCCGATTTCGTATCTCTCGACTTCTCATCTCTCGATCTAGAAATTCTCGCTCTCTCTCGATCTCATAAGTGGAAGGAGAGTAATGATGTCTAGAAGGTGGACGAGTTTCATATGCAGAATAAGTCACTGATTGGGGGGCGGCATGTTTTACTCGAGTATGATAATGCGAGGACTCTCTGTAACTATAAACGCTGGAATCATCCGAGTCACTTCCAGGCATGCAGGACCTACTAGACTTTGTACCCATTTCACGACCGTAGTAACTTGACGTAGTTCCAGTTCCACCAGAACCAGCTCTAGAGCTTTCAAGCGTACTCCATCGATTTCTTGGTAGATACGAAGATGTGGTTCCCGGCCCTCTGATCTCGATCAGTCCATCACCTCCAGCTCCTGGCGAGTGCTTGGTAGAGTAACCGCCTGAACCTTTGTATAAACTGTCCAAGCCTATTGTAGCAGCGCTTGATGGAGAAGCTCCAGACCCAGTAATTAAGTCACGCTCTCTATCTCTCTCTCTCGCCAGTGCTATCGCTACCATATCCTGCCTCTGGAAATCCAAGTCACTTTTCACATCATACAATTTCCCACTTAAACTGGGAGAGACAGCTCCAATAAGCCTACTACTAGAAAGTTGTGATAGATGATTGGACGTAGTTAGATCCGGTGGAATTTCATTATGTTTATCGACTTGGTAAGACACGGATTCTCTTGTGTCAAATGAACTGTGGGGTAATGACTCTACACCTGGGGGCGAGCTTCGTATTCCTATTGTCACATCTGGTGGTATCCTGACATCAGACCCAGTGATAATTTCAGTCTCTTTCTGCAAAGAAACCAATTCGGATTGATGCATAGGCCGGGAGCCTATGAGACCGGGAAGGGGGCTTATAGGCTTTTGGGCTAATGAATGTTGGATGTGCAAACTGGAAGAAGAATGATATGCAGGTGGAGGTACGTAGGTTGAACTAGTACCAGTTGTGGTGTAACGGGAAGGACTCGTAGGGGATTTTTCAATGCTTGACCAGTTACTCATTTCCGAAACTCCAGAGTCCGATCTTGCATGCATTAATGAGCCTATGGATGCTGTAGAAGGCTTTGGGGATTTAGGACTGGGTCTAATATTGACACATTCCTGGACACTCTCTGCTAAACTTGTATTCAAGCCAGTTCTTCTCATGGATGGTGATACTGATACAGACAAATCATTCATGGGTGGGTAGTCGGGTATCGGACTTGGAATGTTAACTATAGTGGGCATTTGTAAAGCCGCAGCAGTACCTTCCATCACGAGAGAGTCGTGGGAATCCGCGTATCGATCTTTCATTCCTGACGATGCTTGATCACAAAAATATAATGAGCTTCTTGGACTTGCCCTTCTGGGACTTCTTGGGCCTGACATGTAAGCATTTGGAGACCTAGGGCTTTTGGCAGGGCTTGAAACCCCCTCATATGGACTGTAAGCTCTCATGACAGAAGGGCTTACAGAGCGACCAGTGATGTATCCCTCTTTTCGGGTTCTCATTGATTCACTTACTAAAGACGAATTATTTCTATCAATAATATCCGTCGAGAAGATATGAGGAGATGTTGATAATTGAGGGCCAATAACTTGACCATATGAAGATGAAGTTACCGAAATTCGGCCTAGAGGATCATAATTTGTACCAATGAGGGCGGCAGACACTTCCTGGTCGGTATTAGGCTCACTTTCAGAATGTTGGGAACTAAGTTGATACGGGGATGTCCTTCCAGATCCAGATCTTAAGGCTTCTCTGATTAACAATTCTTGACCAAGAATGAACTCATTTAAGGATGAGGAAGTCGGTCGACTACTTTCACGGGGAGATGCAGCTCCAGTACTGGGTATAGTACTGCTACGGTCCGATCCAATGTCCATCGGCACAGGGTTAGAGCTAGTTATATATTTTGAGCACAACAAGGAAAATTCACTGGTTTCAGGTTTGGGGCTGGAAGCGGATGTGGAACTAAGTCGATCCTGAAGTTCCCCATCTGTTGAATCAGAATCTGCATACAAAAGACGTAAAGATTCCTCCAATGCGCTTCGTGGTTTGACCTTCTGAGTCCTCGAGGTAATTTTGCTCACCCTTCGTTGAGGAGACTCATACAAGGATTTATTGCCATTTCTACTCACAAGAATTTCTGAAGACTTCGGGCTAACTAGGGCTAAGGGTGAAGATTCGAGATGAACTTTGGATGGGGAAGTTAGCCGGTGGTGGTGAGGTCTATCCAGATTGTCTATAATGTCTTTGGTCTCTAACGAGCTAATCGTAGAAAGTTCTTCCAAGTCTTTCAAGTCTTTATCACTTACTGGAGGGGATCTTTGAGCTCCACGGTAGTCTTTGTAGTCTAACGCACTAAAAATTGCTCGGGAATCTTCTTCCCTCTCTCCTGTGTCCAATTTCCTTACTTTTCGATCAACTTCTTCACCCAGCAGACGCTCGTCGTCCAAACTACTACTTTCTAGCTTACCCTCATCACATCTCCCTATTACCTCAAAACTATCTTCGTTAAATAAAAGTCGGCTTTTACCTTCCGAAGTATCTTGATCACTTTTGTGTTTTACAGCCGGCTCAGGTGGAGAAATTGAACTCCCTTTCTCCGTCATTTCCACATCCTCTTCCCAAATGAGAGAAAGTTCCTGCTCACCACCAGCACCCACAATAATGTCAGACTCTTCACTCTCTTGGTGAGCCATATTCAAACTCCTGTAAAATGCTTCATCAGGAGTTCTCGTTATTCGACCTCCGTGACTGCCCAAGGACCTCTGAGAGGAGTAGCCACTGCCACCAGCGCTACTTTCAGGACTCGGACCAGGAGGGCCACCCCCACCTTTATCATCATCCTCATCCTCTTCACGCTTATCTGTAGCTACTGCCTGATTCTCCATTTCTTCTTCTTGTGTCTGTTCCTCCATCATTTTGGCAATAATAGCTTGTTGCTGGGTTAGTAGGGCTTCCGCTTTCTCCATCCTGTTCCACATTACGACATATTCTTGTGATAAAAGGTCTAGAGCCTTCCAAGCGTATCTGAGTTCGGTTTCTAGCACGGATAACCGCGTTCCTAATTTATCCATATAATCTGATAGTACTCCATCAGCATTCTCTAAAACGCTATCCTGGCTTCCAACACTGCTCGTCGTTGTCCCTCCTGTCGTTTCCGGGGTTATGGAACTTAGTAGGAGGTTGCGGGATGATGGCATTGCTAATGGAAGAACATTATCTGCTTGAGGAATTGGGTCTTCTTGTACGTCTTGTTCCATGTCAACGACACCGTTGCCTCCATCATTCCTACATTGAAGGAATTGGTTCTCAGAAGATTTACTTGGATTGGGGTCCATTTTGCTAATAAGCTTTATTTCGTGTATCCTCTTATGGTTCAAGAAGCAAAGGAGCTTCTCTCTTACAACTGGCTTAGTAAAATCTCATAGATTCTTCCTTAGCAAGGCCAACACGAAAGGAAATAGCATTGTATAACGCATTTCCTTCGGTTTGCTGATTTATTATGGAGATTTGGCCACAGTTGTAAGCATTTGTATCTATGTAACAGTAATACGGGGTCGCAGTCTCCCATTTTGCAAATCTCCAGATGCCAGTTCCACCATCCATTCTGAATCCCACTGTACGGTTCACTGTTCAGGTAATCCAAATTGATCGATCGCATTTGCTTTCGAAGGATTCGTATCGTAGACTTAGAATTCAAGTTAAGTTTAGATCTAAACCCAATTTCTATCACCCCTTCCTCAAATCCTTTTTTCTTATTTTAAAGTTTGGAAGATGGGAACAGGTTGCAATTTTAAAACTTGGTTGTTTGATGGATATCGTGAATGACGCAGAATGGGCTACTGCAACTGGTACTTAGACACTGGAAATGCGTATGGAGCAAACACTGTTGTACATCAACTTCTATTTTTTGCAGAGCAAGCATTTGAGAAAATCCAATATCAGTACGAATGTGCATGGACATGTTGATTTTCGCTCCATCCAATACGTCTTCTTGTGAACTTAGCTATCTATTTCATCCCAGCGGTTGTTGTGTGAGGTTGCCTTGTAAGTATTCTGGAAGTGAGGTGTTTGGCTGATGGCTGCTTATTGGCCTTGTCTTACAAAGACGAGACGATGATATCCTCCTCGTTTACTTTCTCCCTGAGGAAAAGTATAAGACGTGCTAGCGTTACAAAATACCAACCCTGGATCACCGTGTACTCTTCACAAATAAGACAATAATTTACTCCGGTGTACACTGAATTTATCTGTCCGTGAAAGCCTTTAAAATTATTGGAGGTAAGTTGAAACAAACATCTGAAACATCTATTACTTTTATTTGCCTAACAAGGTCGTAGCCCGGGGTGAAATTCCATACATCTCTTTAACAGTTTGAATATTTGGGAAATACGTTGTGCTAGAGATATCATCTCATTATTGTTGTTTCTTTTTTTTTTCAATGTGTTTGTAGCATTTTTCCAGAATTTAGGAAAAAAAGTACCCAAAAACTTTTTTTCATCACGTCTAAAAATTAGTGTAAGATTGTTCCAATCAATTTAACTCTCAAGACATTAATTCTTATAAATCATTTCCCCCATCATTTATCAAGCTGACACCTTATCTACAACAAACACTGCACGTGTAAACTTACGTTCATTATATATCTACTATATTTTGTATTAATAGGAGTAACCTAATAAATGCCCTACTATCGAGACTCTTAGCCATTAATCTTGAGGTCGGAAACATTATCTTTCTTTATTCTGTAAAAAAAATAATAATATGGAAATGCGCTTACTCAGAAAACGCCCCACAGTGTCAACAATCCTCGTAAAATTTATTCCAGAACGCAACTCGTAAGTTTGAGATTTCGTTCCTTAAGCTCAACGATGAAGCAATTTAGTCATTAGCTTTGTGTACAAAACTTTGAATATCTTACATAAACTTTAAAACTTACTGTACCAGAAGCTACGCTGGCTCAGTAGTACAAGAATTCTCTCCTTCTAACCATGTAAAACTCAGTTTGCAAAATGTCTGAATAAATCTTTGCCAACTAAACCCATGATAAGAAAACCTTATGACCCCGACTTACTGAGGTTCAATGCCCAGCGTTCAAACTATCAAACAAGTTCAAATATTCTCTTCATGGAGATTCTAAATTTGCTATAAAGTTGAAGCTCGGAGTCTATTGATCCATATAGTTTGAAAACTCTAGCGCATCTTTGTCATCTATGAAATAATATCTTTCACAGCATTCAGAAATCTAGATCTTTCTTTCCAAACTCGCACTCCCATATAAGTGTTTATTCTATGCCGTTTCTTCATTTTCTGTCCCACTCTTTTCTTGCTCCAATGGTCCACGAAGCCACGAACTAGTTTTATTGACTCAAGTATCAATGCCAAATTGTATGTTTAACCTATCCAACACGTAAATACATTTAGAGAGACGTGGGAGGGGGGGGGGTGGAATGAAGCCCGATCTGGAATCGTATAAACTTCACCTTGCCAAAAACCCTTTAACAATCTTGAGCAAAAAACCCTAGCGGGACTGTCCATGCATGTTCCTTGGAATCCTCATGTGTCCAATCGCAAATTTTTTTAACCGAGCTAATTAAGAGCATTCATTTAAGCTCTACATGTATGACATGCAATCCTACAGAGTTCAAACAACAGCCATGGATAGGAACTTATTGAAGTAAGTAACCACCCTTCCAGAAAGCATATGATTTATTAAGACTAATCGTTTATTTAATAACTTTCAGAGAAAGCTCGTTCCCTCCGTGTTACAACTTATAGATTCTAACTAACACCAAGTATATAAGTACATAATAATATTCCAGAGTAGCTGGTTTGTCCAGCACCGAGTTACTTGTGTGTTCTCTCGGCCACTCCTCCCCCCGAGCTCAATTCGTTTGAATTAACTGTATTTTGTATGCCTTAAGCATATGAGACGGTAAAGAGTTTGAACAAAAGTCACAAAGAAAATAAATACGACTAAAAAAAGGCACGCACACGAAAAATTGCATTAAAGGGATTTGAACATGAATGAGGTCGATCAACTCCACCTAAGAAGAAGAAGGAGACAAACTTGTAGTCCAGCCAGGGTTTCATTGGAAAACGTTAACTATGATATTGTGGGGCCTCTAGCAAGTCTCAAGATAAAACTCGAGTATTTTTTACACAGCACAGGACGGAGGAAAAAAACTCTTTGACATAATCGCGTGATTTTTATCTTTTCCCTTCCAGTACATCTAAAGTATGTGACATTTCTCCAGTTGGGTTTATTTTTAAGAATTCCAGCCTTTTTTAAGATCAAATAGTTTTCACGCTGCCTACTGATTCCGTTTTGACTTAAAAGGAGATTTATTTTTTACTTTCCCCTCTGTAAAAATGTATTGGGCAGTGCACTGGGTTTCTAATGTTAAGAGTAGCTTGGGTAGATTTCTACTCGGTTTTTTAAGTTATCGAGTCTAGGAACTCTTAAATTTGTAATGGGAACACATAATAAACACATGGCGGAGGGGGCAATGACGACCTTAAAGCCTATAAAGTGTGCACTAATAAATGTATTTACGGCACAATGCCTCCTTTCCTACAAGAGGATTGAACTTTAACGCAATACAAGCTTGATCAGGTTTAATGGTAAAGGAACTTTTATAGTTGACGCCGGACCGGAGACCGGGACAATTTATAGCGACTGAATCATAGCAGGACAATTCAAAGCTGCCATGGACAATTCGTAGCAAATTGTATTCATACCAATGAAATTTCATGCTAATCAAATTTATTATTTCTATCAGTATTTTAAGCGGTATAAACATTTTCGATTTCGAAATGCAATTCTAGCCATAAATATATAACTATATGATTTCAAATGTAAGTTATATAAGCTCTACAAGCTAGTTTAAATTAGCTGACACGTATGAATAAAAACTTCAAAGGGCAAAAACCCATTATGGTGAATCTTGAAATAAAAATTTCTGTTGACTTTGTTGAAATAATAATCCATTCAAGATCAGGTGGAACTGAGTGTTTTCAAAGAAGCCATTTGAACCATACAGTCGTGTCCCATTACGACTTTCTTCTGTATGGTGCGGAAGGACGCAAATCGAAAATATCCTGTGTTGCAAAACGCCTTTTCCAAGCCTGTTTTTATCCTACTCGCATGCAAACTCCCCGGTAGGCATGTAAAGGGGCTTAAAATGGCTTTTGTGATGGTACCTGACTTTCCGAAAAATAAATCTCTTGTCAACGTTTATCTAAGGAGCTTTGGACTTGAATTACATCAAAATGCTTTCTTTGTCGTTGGATCCTTAAAATTGATGCAATAAGTTAAAAAATAAATCATTCTCAAACAGGATGTGCTAGAGCGATATATTAAACCCTATCTTGGCAAATGCCACACAATGTTAATGGGAAACTGGTAGACATGGTACATAGTCTTTGGAACAGAGTGTTGGGCTGTTCCGACTTCCGACTACAATATTTTTTACCCTCGATCCCTTAATTGGTAGTCAGCTTCTTTCTTCATCTTCAGTCTCATATTACTCAAGTCAAACTCTAATGAGAACGAGCATATTCTCCGCATATTTTAAATATAAACTCATAAGTTCGATCCTCTCACCTCATTTCCTACTTGAAATGTCAAAACTCGAAAGGTAATAGTTCAAACTTTCCAGAGAATAAATAGAGCCTGTTTGTATACTAACCACTACTTGCAGACTTGGTAGCTTGATAATTAATAGGTAGCTATAGCCTGGAGGTAGTCTTATCATCATTTTATATTCAAATACAGGCCCGAATTTGTGCAAAATGAATTGCAACAGGGAACAGGGACAATAACACGGGGCACGCACAGCGTAATCAATTCTAATCCCCTCAAGCCATGCCACTATAATTAGGTGGGATAGTTGGACACGGAAGATAAATATAATTGCCCTACTCTGTACACCTTTGTAGGGGAGAAAGTGACGTTGGAACTCGGAGGTCAAAAAAGTTACGGGTGTTTTGTTACTCTCCCAATACAGGCCCATCATTGTTACTTGAGTTCCTCACTAATCCTACACACACGTACATTTTCCCATACAACTCCAACTTTATTTGACCAAGCACGGGCATAATACAAATTGAGAGCAGAGCCAGCTCTAAATTCCCAAGAATTAAGCTCAAATGGACGGACTTAATGGTCTATAAATGATACAAGTGCGCAGAGATATTGCCTTCAACTTATAACCACATTATCTACAATAACAAACTCCAGCCGGCCTATTTTGAGTTAGTCTTCCTATTTTAAGTACCCATTGTTTGAAGAGCCATTGGAATGTGTAGCAGCAATTGATCCTCGCTCATGCAAACACTAATACAATCCTCGACCCAAGTGCTCACATGAATATTGGTAGAGGGGCATTATCATGGAGATTAATATATTCATGTTAACAATCACTTGAATTTGTTTGCTTATCTATTTGAAACATTTAATTTTGGCTTACAACTATAGCAATCTACTCCTCTCTCTACTTTCACATACGGATGCCTCAGGGCTGTCGAAAATCTAATGTAATTCTTCCCTCTATGATTTTGTCCTGCTGAAACAGCTACAAATATAGAGAACAGCAGTTTCGGCCCCACAGCAATTTAGTTTAAAGCCTGTAAAGTGCAGTCATCCGTTGAAGGGAGAACGGACATAATTTTATGTTTTCTCTCTGTTCACAGAGGCCAACCCTCCCACCTACGTGCCTCGTTTAACTATACGCTAGAGATTTCTACGACTCATTGAGTCACATTGGGAATTGATGAGCTGGGAGAAATGTACAAAAGATCCACGACCACTGCCAAATATTCGATGGTTTAAAGCCCACACAACTCCCTTCTTCTCTATTTGATTGCACAAGATTTTAGGCACGACCATTCCTCTTTTCATAACTTAAATCTTTAAATAAAGTACGGCATGGTGTACAACGCACAAGGAGAAAATATTAGAGTTTTAAGATGTTTCAAAGCCCCTTGAATTCCTTCCTACCGTCAGTCGTCACACTTAAAAAAGATTAAGAAGCTTCGAAAGCCTCTCTGTATTTCCATTTATGTCTAACTGTATGCGCTTAGGGAGACATGGAATTTGGTGTAAAGCCTGAAATCCTTTATCCCTCTATCTAAGGTAGTGGAGAAAGTTCAAAACTTGGTTAGTAATGTTATTCATGCATCTAGGGGAAATTATTCGGAGCATTCAAATGCAAAAAGGGAGGCAGTGTGTATCTGAAAAAGTAGGGAAATTATTAGAATCTCTTGGGAGTTGTTGTACAGGGTGCTTCGTGTCTTTCCTCTGCTTCTTAAAAATTTCATATTCACCCATACTCCTTTCACTACCTTTCACACGTCCCATATCCGTGTAATCCCTTTACTGTTCCCCATATCTTTAGAAAATGATAAGAGTCTCTACTCTAGACTAGAATAGGTGGATATGCGATTTTAGAACTTTCATCAGTTAGGAAGGATGCGGGTGCTATGACACCACCCGCCTTCCCCAGCTCAATACAAGCCGGGCATCCACTCGTCTTTATTTTCGACTCGTCTCTTCAGCAATCAGTACTCTATATAAAACACATTCCGGATTTCCGTGATAGTTAGTTGCGGGAATCTCATGAATACATAAGGAGTTTTTGCCGCGCGCTGGGGGATAATAATTCCTACGATGCTTAGTTATCAGACAGCTACCTCAATTGCGTTGCACATAGCAATTTTTTTCGGTCTGGCTTGAAGAACTAGGACTACAGAACAGCAAGATTAAAGACTGTTACGTTTTCAGATTGTAAGATATGATAATGTGTAATGAGCATATATGAATGAATGTCCCCTGGCTAGAGTCTACAGATAGTAGAGATTTATGATATATTTCCGTGAGATTTGTTAACGAAATATTTTCTTGGGGGAATAAAATGTTGCCTTTTGTATTTGTTATAGCAAAGAAATTCTTTGGAGTAGAAATCCTTGACATGTTGGATAGATTTCAAAATTATTAATCTTTATAAATCTGAATTTTATTGGTACAAAAGTAACAGTAAAGTGTAGCCATGAGTAGTATTGGAGCGCGCATGGATTTTGATAAATAAAAAATTCCGCTAGATTTAACCATATTACCCGAATTGGACCTTTGAATTTCGCATGGTGGTCATATTATCAGGTTGGACTTTTCAGCGTCATACAATTAGTTCAATAATTACGCCACTGAATATTGAAGTTTTACTTTCTGTTTACTTTACCGTAAATGAAGCCACACTAAACATTTGCAATGTTCAAATCTAAACGAGTTTGGTTTGCTATACCTGATTAGTGTAAACATTATAATACTCCGATTAGACTTCACGTGAAAGGTACCTTACTCGTCTTACGATAAGTGATGAATTATGTGATAGTCTTTCTTCAGCATTTAATTTTTGAAACTAATTCAGGTTTCCTACAAGCTAAAAAAAAAATTTGCTAGACGTTCGCTTCCAGTGATAGACATCTGGACAAACAAGACACGCAACGTCTTCCACATTCAATCAGAATAGCCCCGTGCACTCTGCTCCATCAGACAGTCTCAGAACTCTTAACGAAGCAGCTAGAGACATATGATACTCGCAACCAACACCTACTCAAGTCTTTGCCTCTGACACTTTGTCTTTAATCAAGACCAAAGAGGCACGGAAATGAGAAGAGGGTCATACTTAGAATGTTTGTTCAAAGGGATTTTCAATTAAATTGCCCGTACTTGACAGAATGAGAGAAGCAAATTAGTCTAGGAGAAACCCCTTCAGGTTTAGTCACACATTGAGGATTCAAATAATAATACTCGGTAACTTTGGGACAAGGACACTTGGAATTCCGAATAGGAGCGGACTGCAGATCTAGATTAAACCAAACCACTAATCCAAGATAATGATGATTCACTCGAACTTTGGTTCTCTTGTATGATTGTGTACACACGGAAAGTTACACTTACACACAGAGCGACCAGAAAACTATCTGTACAGACCGAGCTGTGTATCTAACCGAATATTTAATTGTGTAGCATTTCCAAGCCATCTTCCAAGAACTGTTTACTCGCTCCCAACCTCTGCCGTCTTTACTTAGTTTTGAAAAGTCAAGGACATTGAATAGGCTTGATGGAGCTTCTAAAATCAGATTGCCATGATTAGTTTTCTAGCTGAAAGCTGAACCACTGACCTTATTATCATTATTATTCGATTCTCCCTTCCCATCGATCGGGCCCTCATATATCTACTTCAAAGTAATCATCTCTTGATTACATTTAGGAGAGGCCGAATAGTGTACTACCAGAATCTTGCAACATGTTTATTAGACCTGGTACATACTTGCAAGTTATGTAGTGCTAATCCATCCCGCTTTCATAAGCAGAAGCTCTTGAGTCACAAAAAAATGAGGAATGATTACATCTTCACAATCTCTACTTTTTTTAAAAAAGCTGCTAAGCAGGCAAAATTTGATGATGAAATGCTTTCAGTAGACGGAATAAGGTCATACATCATCAGTAAGGTGAAGCCTGAAGCATGCAGAGATGAGCGAGGATGTCTAATTGGGTTTCCTATTTTCCACGATAGTAATAACACAAGAACGTCATCCTACCAGGATTATCGACTAACCAGGTGGGGTAAGGTAAGCAGAGAGATCTTGGTCTTCACAATGCAACACAAAAAGGGAGCCCTAGCTTGCATGTTCAACAACGCTATCTTTCACCGTTTCAGCATTATCTTTATCTCCAAACTTGCCATGCTTACGTATTATGGGAAGAACCTTGAGCGGTAAGTATTCCTGTCCCACTTTTTTCATATCATCTCTCCTCCCATGAATTCTGAAGGAGTTCGGGGGAAAGGCTTAACCTAAGACCTTTCTCCTATAAAACTCCTAGGGGATATAATGGGAATGAAATAAATTCATACATGGGCGCACCAACTGCTTCCAGACAGCGTGGGCTAGATTCTATCTGCGTACTTCTGGAATGTATTCCGTGTACAGGAGATATGGAGAGTGAAAGATTAGGAAGGTAAAATAAATGTAAACTCTTGAGTGTAATTTTAAAAAGTTTGGAACTGTTCCTGGGTCCATATACCCCCTCTGTTTTATTCAATGCAGTCATAGTTCTCCCAGCTTATGATGACAAAATACCGACTGAATTCTTTTCTTGTGTATTGAATATCTAGAACTGGTATTCTAAGCACATTCAATATCATTATGAATGAGTCTCTTGAGATTTTGATTTCTATTTCTCGCATGGAATGAAAATTCAGTTCATTTGGATTGTAACTTTGAGTTATGCTTTGTTTTGTTATGGGATACTGATCAAGATTAAGCTTAGAAAACTTTTCTGCATTCGGATTCTACAGGGGAAAATGCGGTGTGGAAATATGGGGATGTATTGATTTCCCGGTGATACTCGAAAAATTGTACAAAAATAATTCTAACAACTCAATTGGAGAAAACAATTACTTTGTTCGGGGCTAACCAGTCACTGTGTAGTTTATTTTATGAGCGTCTGCTTCGAGAACTTGCCACTCAGAATTTAAGCCCAAATCCTTACAAGTTTCTTAGAAACTATGTACCCCCGGCTAATGTAAGTATAGTAATTAACCTGGATTAAATTTGCAGTCTTAATAAATGCCAGGAACGTGGCAGTTGCTGCTGCTACTAGTGCCACCAAGAAAATACAACAATGACCTAGTAAATTCAACGTAGAAAATGTGAAATGTCGAGTCAACGGATGTGGACTTTAGACTCCCCTCTCCCACAGCAAATAGTTTATAACAAGGGCACGTCTTATCGTCTCTCGTTGACTATGAAGTGCAGCTGTAAATCTATAGCGTATGCTCGATAAGGCAGGAAAAACAAGGTCCACGCCGGCATATAAAAAGCCACATCAAAACCTTTTGGTGGATATTCTCATAGAATTAAGCCGGATATAAAATCCCTTGTCAATGTTATTATCATCTGTGCAATTTCAAACCTTGTAGGTAATCAGGGGGGGTAGGTTAGGAAATTATAGGTTATCCTATTATTTTCCCTCATAAGATTTAGAATAAAACTGGGAGAGGATCAAAATTGTTATTTTCTCTTTGCGGAATGGAAGAATTGAAGGAAACTGACTAGTTATAGCCTGTACAGTTATTTAAGCTTTTTATGGGTATTGTGGCCTCCGCCCTGCGTCGTTATCTTGTTACCTGTAATGGATTTCACATGTGTGCACAGGTTGGCAAATGGTAATGGTAGCCAGGATTGGGCCTGCACGCTATTCACAATATGATAACGAGTGTTTCACCAAAATAAAGAATAAGAATTGTAAGAAGAGTTTCGAAACTGTAACGAACCTTTTTCGAGAAATTCAATAAATATTTTACAGCCTCATAATTTAAAATCTGGTACAAAAGTATGATAAGTGACTTGAGCAACAAGCAACAATAGCATCTCCAATTAATAAATCATTCGGACACATTCAATATCAGCGGAGAAAAGGGCACCGTTTGGTCAATAAACAGAATACCAATAATACAGGCTATCGATTTGTAGAACAAGTTAAACCGGAAATGCTTCCTCAAAGTGAAATAGGTTGTAAAGAAATATGTCATTGATATCAGGGAAAGCCACACTTGTGCTGTGAATTGGCTCATGTCCCTAAGGGTATTTCTATTATGGAATAGAATACAATTCCCTGGAAGGAATTTCCAGGATAATGGCAATAATTTAATACCAAAGAAGCTCATCTCCAAAAAACTTCATTTCCATCACAATATAAGGATGAATAAAAAATGTGAGATGAAATACAAAAATATTTTCTGCCCTACTGGCTCTGCATCCTCTTAAGGTGAAAATGTATTCCAATTTCCAGGAGAATGAATCTAAATTCAGCAAAATATAATGAGATTTCCAGCTAACAAAATCTGCCTCATGATCTAATCTCTTACAGGCTAAGACATCCATACGAGTAATTATTCTTGAACACTCCAGTTAGGAAAATCTACATTAGCGATCATAATGATTATTATCATGAAGCTGAGCTTGAGATATTGCCTCGTAGGAATTAAAATAGCCCTTCACCTTTAATCCTTCTTCTATAGTATCTTGATACGGAAAAGGAAATGATGGAATGTGACGGCATAATAATACAAGGACTTAATGCCAGGCCATTATTAGATTCCAAATTCCTTCGGTTAATGAAATTTCTCCCTTGTACTCTACATTCTATGTCAGATTAAATTATACGCTACAACACAAAATAAGTCCACATTATGCACATCTATACTACCCCGTATACCTATAAACTCATTAAGACCAGACTTTGAGACTTAACTCTGAATATTCTATAGCCGCTATAAGCTATAAGCTAAAAGAAAGAACTCTCTGGGAATATTTAATTAAGATGGGTGACTGCTGCTAAGTATCTTTCCCAATCCTCAAATACGGGTTAGGTCCTGGAAAGTCTGCGACCCGTGCCCATCAGATACGTTGAACCGATTCTAGGATGATGTATTTATAATGGCGGATAGTTAACAGTTTTTGAACATTGGGTAACAAGTTGAAGCAAGGGGAAATAACGACAACTAAGAACCTATAATTTATTATGTTTAGAAAATATACAGTACATGATTTGAAGTGTAGTGGAGTTTAAAGTTATGTGGATTTTGGATTCTTTGAAAATAATGGTGCTTTTATTTGAAATATTCTGGAGGCATGAGAAACGGATAAGACTAGAGAGTAAAATCTACAGATGTTTTCTATCAAGTATGCAATGTACCGGATTCTAAATTCACTGCGGTTCCCAATGCCGCCAGTGTTAGTGCACAGAATCAATATAAACTACAAACAAAAGTAATCCCGACATATCCTAAAATCCTAACCCAAGATGCATTCAAACTTTCGGGTATTTTAAAATGAAAACTTAGCATGGAGTACGTATTTCAAACTTTAGATGCACGACTTGTTTTTTCTTTCCATTTTAAGAAGCCAATTTATCTTAAAAGATTTAGCCTATTTCGATCCCACACCTGTGACACTAGTTCTTTGAGCATGAGGCATGTACGGCAACCAACTATTAAGTTATTCTCTACAAAGGGTCCAGAAAATTCATTCAAGCCTCAAGCTGCTGTGATGAAATCTCAAGTTGTAAACCCAACTAGGAAACTCTATAGTTCTAGGTATCAGATTTTTATTACCAAACCAAAAGGCATTTCCACAAAACCGAAGGAGCGCTAATTTTCTAATATAATATTGCACTACTTATGCTGTTGCACACAGAGTGGCAAAAGAGAGCAAAAAACGGCCTTGGAAAATAGGTTATTATTATTATCCTTCTCTTTGAAATTCCGGACACTTTTTTACGATGAATACAAAAGGTACGTGACAAGTTTTGCAGTAAAAGTGTAACGCCAAAATAGTAGGGGCGTCAACGAGCCTCTACATCCTGAATGCCGTCGGAGGCTGCGAGGGAGTATTTATTTATCAAAATAATGGCTTTGAGGGAATTGCGGTTTTATGGATTCCAGTAACTGTTTATTCCCGGTGAACAATATCGTTAAATTTAAGAATGATGGAAGTGCTGGACAATAATATTTTGCCCTACCTGCACCTCTTCATTGTACATTTGTAAATGCCGATCTGTATTCCGCGCAGTTATCAAAGGTTTATTGAAATTACACAAGATTGCATTATATTTGCAGAAAATGGTGTTGTTGAATTGGCATTAGAGAAGTCGCTGTTAATATTTGAAGGAAATAACCAAGTCCTCGGAGCTTGGGCTACTTTGACTCTACTTTGGACTTTACGCATAAAATATGGATTTAAGAAAGTGAAACAGCAAATATAAAAGTCTGAGACAAATGTTAGGAATGACAAATAATCGACAAGGAAGAGCTTAACTCTTGACGTTCAACTTTCACTTTCCCTCTACCTGCTTGACAACCAATCGAAATAGCCTTGATTCCATACTGACGCATAGCTAGGCCGTATCTCTCAAGAAATTACGCTCAGATTTGGACATTTTTACTCTCGTAAATAAATAAGGATTGTACCCGTGTTCCTTACCAGACTTTTACCCCCTGGACGATACAATTGGAGTTTGGAAAACCCATGCTTATTTTCTAGCAACCGACAGCACGGCCCTGACATTAGCTCAAGGCAAGATTCGAGACCACACCTTCCTTCTTTTTTGACATGAACTGTGTAGGTCTACGGTCGTGGCTAGTAGGAATGAGTATTTGGGTATATGAAGCCATTCTAAGCCGTCGCTGAAGCAAATCCTTTTTATGTTTCCCCCAACTTTGTTATCTGTCTGCTTCTGCTAACTGAACACACTTTCCTTAAATTTACTATCCTTTCAGTTCACGCTGTTCGTTTCCTTCCCGAATTATAACACAAGTGGAGTCTGAAGATGGGGAAATGGTATTTTGAGTAACTGGAATTAACCAAATTCGATTTTTATAATCCAATTGTACATACGACATTTTCCAAGAACCCTCCCCAAAAGGAACTGATACAATTATATGCAAACGAATCCGGAACTGCATAGGAGTCCGTACGACTTTATAAAACCGTGCACACAAACCCTAAACATAATCATCCAATTTATCCTTTTCGGAATGAAAGCTACAATGCTGCCATGAGCCTTGTTGGTGGGAAAGCAAAACTAATTTTTGACTCTCTAGAGTCCGAACTTTTTGAACTACTTGAAGATTTTATATATGAGCTGCGGAGGAAGAGACGAGTATACCCCTCAGAGATTCAAACTCATTACGCTCTCATATAATCCGGCTCTGTACTGCATGGAATTATCTACTATCTACTCACAATCTTCACATAATGTTCGAGAAAAGCTGTCCTCCACGACTTTTAAAGTTTTAACGAGGTCTGAATTTAGTATGTCAGTAGATGTTCCCCATCTAATATTAGGCAACTAAATATGCCATATATAGTATAGTATGTACTTTGAAGAGAAAGCTTTACAAAGACTTGGCAATTTTTCTCCTTCGGTTGATGCCCCCGAGTATGTTTGTTCAGCCTAGATTAGACCAACAAGAGTAGAAAGTGGGATATCAACTCTGAAGACTAGAGTATAAAAGTACTTTTTTATAATAAATACAAGACTTCCTACATCAATCATCTGTTGGCCTATTCTAAACATAGCTTTGGTAATTCGCATAGATAGATGAGCTTTTGCCTTCTACTCCATTTAGATTTGAGAGTGTAAGAGCACCATAATCATCCTACTTTATACATATTCCACTAGTGTACTCATAAAATGCATAGCAACCCAACCTCCCTCCACTTCATTTATTCTGTAAATAGTTAGATGATATATTAAACAGCATACGCAATAGCTTGATTCCAAACCCTTCCAACCCGACTGCTAATATCAGAGAGTTCCAACTTTGCCTGTCAGGAAATAAGTAGCATCGACCGCCGAGCTACAACTTTCTCCAGACATTACTAGTACAGCCTTCCACTCTTTCCCTTCCAGATCCTTCATAAATAATAGACGCACCACCGTCTTGACGTTGAGCTCGTACCCTAATACGTCTTATTACTATTGGGATTCTAAGGCACGCACTATTTAATGCATACATCCAACAAGAGGAAGGAATTCTTTAGCCTTTAGAAACTACTGAACCGGAGAGCTCAAAAAGAGGAAAAGAGTTAGTAGACATGGATGTCTATTACTCAGTTTTAATGCAACGTAAATCCCCTAATTCTGTACAGAAGCCGTGTCTGTACGTACGTACAAATACGAGCTATACATTTATTTAACCCAATAAACCACATATATTTATTTCTCTCCACCGAGCCACAAGCAACAACGTTCTTTAGTGGGTAGTTCATATCTTGGATTATTCTCGTTCTTTTCTTAAGACTTGGAGGCAGTGTGTTTTGATGGGAGAAATCCCCTCAGCTATGTACAAATTTTTATGATAGGTACATAATATAAATCATGGATGGATGATCGAGTGACTGATTGCAAAAAATCCTAGGAGGGAGAAACAGCCCCGTGTATAAAATAGTTGAAGCACGCACTTGTCCTATTGTCCGATTTTATAAATATTTCATGCCCTCTAGGAAATGCGAATGCGTGTGCAGAATACCGATAGGGAAAATCGAAGGCTCTATACATTTGTTCCACGGCAGTTCAAGAGTAATAACATCATAACATAATATAGGGATCAATAACAACTCTTTTGATAGAATTTGTAGTGGAGAAAGTGTACTAATATGGACTATGTGATTCTAGTTTCACAAAATCGAGTACTTCATACTCTTCCATCACCCCTGTCTATCAACAAACTTCAAAAGGAACAGCCTGTGTAGAAAATACAAATGTGCGTGATCAATAAACTAGACCACAAATTATGAAAAGTTATTTCAAGTTCATGCCAAACCGAGTTCTGTTTCCCTTACGATTTTAATCTAAACTTGCTTACGGCGATAAAATAAGTTTACTTAATCTTTGATTAAATAATAACACGTTTTTTTACTTTTGATACTCGAAAGTTTAGAAATTAACGAATAGTCGATTTTACAATAGATAATATTCTAGATACTTTTAAGTATGTTCTACGAACAGTATCAAGACTCGAAAGGACCAACAAGTGCGCTTTAAAAGCCTAACATTTCTCATTATGCTGACATCCTCATAATCCGTCATTCAAGCGGAAGTGTTCTTAGCATTCCTCTCTGACTCAAGAGCACTGAGCGTGCACCACCTTAAGTTTCAACTTTAATTTGATGCTTGATTGACCTCTTTGATGCTCAAAATAACTGATTAAGACCACCACCGCCAATGTCACTCTCCGAGCCCAAGCCCAGTGCTCTACTTTCTTCCCCGCTACATCCTCGTTTCTTCAAAAGACTCTAGAAATCATAGTATTTGAAGAAAGGAAAGGGTCGAGAAGACAGGCCAGATAAATGTCTTCTACTCGAATATCACATCTAAGGATCTGACAGTGAAGCTCCTCTTTCAGACACCAGCTGAAACCATGGGCTCGAAATGAAGTTGAGAACACAATGTCAACTTTGGATGTTCCAAAACTAGCCTGTGTGCAACCCCGCTACCAAAGATTTGTGAACCAAGACTAACTTGATGCTGATGATATATATTGCTATAGGAATATCCAAGATTTCCGAGAATCAGTTTAGGAGGTAAACTTAATACCCTTCTTCCTCTGTTGCTTCTTTCAACCCCTCCTCCCTCAACTCGTATAACTGCCATGGAATTCAGATCCATTTGGATGTTGGAGATGTTTGATCTCCTTTTGGTCCCTGTCCTTTATTTTTGTGTGTCTCTTGGACATACTCTAGAAGCCTTTTCTCGTCTTCAACCCATCACTGACTGCTCCTCCCTTTTCTTCAATTCAACCCAAGCTCTCATTTTTTACTTTCACCCTCACACGCTCACATTATGTTCGGAGCTCTTCAGGCGTAATAAACGTATGTGATAAGAAGGGCTCTGTCGTATGTCTACCTACATGTACCGTGTAGTGTGTTGTGAGGCACACCTATTTCCTTTAGCTCTTCCAGCTTCCTCTCTCGATCCTGGATTTCCGTGCTATGAAGGATGGACTGGTTTTGTTCATGGCTGTGTAGACACACTGTCATGTCTCATCTCAGGACTGAGCACCTTCTAGATGGATACTGCCTGCTTGCTTTCCCTCGACTGATTAAATCTTGGCACGTCAGTCCTGCTAAACATCATGGATGTACATGAAAGTAAACTTGTATGGGTATGTGTAGGGAGGAATGTACTCCATTTGCATACTTTTAAGTATGGTGGTGGTGGATCTTTAAGTTCGAAAAAGGAGGTGACAAATAGCCCATTCCTTGTACTACGTAGTGTGAGATACGTGTTGAAGAGTTTGGGAGAAAGCCGGGACATTTTGTGTGTGTAATCTAATCTGTCCACTTTTGTAGCTTCCTAGCTCGTACATGTAATTTATGGAAGTCGTAACGAACTGACGTTTGATAAAAAGACTGGAAATTAGATAGTTGACTTTATAATAACCAAGTAGGTGCTGCTAGGCTTAGGAGTTGGGTTTATTCCCTGCCATGCTTGGACATAAATAAAATTTGTTTAGCAACGCAAACACTCTTGACAGATAAAAATGGCAACTTTGTCAGTTACATGTGTGGATAATTAGGGAAAATTAGCTTAACCACACATAACACAGCCAAGTTAAATAGGAACGAAAGACCCAACGCTATTGAGTGGCCCATACAGCCATTATTGCCATTAACGATTGTGAATGTGAGCCCTAAAAATAAAGTTTGAATTTTACCCCAAGCTGTTCACTATCATCAAGAGTGACAAACTATTATTTTTATTTATCTTGTGTCAATCGAATGTTCTGGGATATGACGAAAATACTTAGAAACCATTTAAAAAATAATACATTCTAACAAAGCATAAAGTTCTCTTGTTCCTGTTCTTTATATTTCTTTTTCCTTTGTACATAAGACTATTACCCAAATTGCTCGATCTCACAAGCACGGCACTTAAAAATCTTTTATCGTCACAAAAAATAATCTACAAACGAAAAGACAGTATATTTTCGTTTCCCTCACAATTTTACAGTTTTTCTCAGTATTCGGTCAATCTAGGATCAAAGAAAAATTTTATTTGACGTCCATGTACTAAAGTTTCTGTTTTTTTTTCAGAGCATTCATTTTTTACTTAGTTCGTTATACTTAAAGACAATTACTGATTCAAAAGCACTCACTCGGTTTTTTCTAATGGAAAAACAGCATCTTTACCCGAAAAAAAATCCCTAAATCTTTTGAAATCAATTTAAATTTGAATGAAAAGGCTAACTGATATCTTCAAAATATCCTTACATGGTCCATATGATTTCCCTCCATAGCTTTTACTTTCTATCGTAGACAAAGACGGTCCCTGATCGCCAAAGTTTATTACCCAAAATTGGTATTTACGAGCAGGACTAGAATTTATGATATCATATGATATATCCTATCACGTGCATTATCCCAGCTCAGTCTTCTGCTTTTTACCATCACCACTTTGGCCGAACGAAAATACACAAAGCTCAAGGCATGAGCCCAACGTAAGCCAAAACTGTTGACTGAGCGTTAGCTTTTATAAACTTCCACATTATGGTGTAGAATTACATGAGAATAGCATTATGGACATTTCACCCCGTCCGAAATTGGATTGGCGGTATAGGCCGCAGACGGCGAAAAAATCTAGTCGTATTCAGAGTATGTTTACTCAGGCTCGTTAGTTATAAATAAAATATCCAGGGCATAAAATTTATCAGAACATGTTATAGTTATAAGGCACGGAGAGATAATATTTTCAGTGTATCATCCGGGTTTTTTTCGATCAAGTAAAAAAGGTGACCAGTACAACAACATGACATGACAAAAGGTGTACAAAACTTGTCTCAAAGCCATAGTAATGTGACCACTACGACAATAATAATAAAACCCCTTGCCAGTTGAGCTATGACTCACATTTTGACAGATTTTTGTCTCCTTTGCCGTGTCATGTGTCATGATTTTTTTATAATAACATATCCAACTGTATTTTGTACATAATTTCAAAAGTCAAAAGGTTTCTCTCTTACTTAATGAATTTCTTCTCCTAAATTGAACATCCGATCAAGGTTTGAGATGAATATTTAATCTAAAATTCAGACTATAAAGTAGCACCCACCAATCTATACCTTGCCCTTGACACTTGTGTTAAGGAGAAATTAAGATTTGTTATACTATTTTTTAATCAACATGCAAAAGAAGTGAGTTTGAGGATTGTAGGAGAACTTCATATTTTAGTAATCAATTCACTTTTCCTTTCTGGGCATAACCCAGTTTCCACATGATGTCATCTTGAATGATTATAACTTATAAATTCTCAAGGATGATGGGAGACTTTTTTTCTTTTTCGAATTCTAACTCTCCCTTTTCCCTGACGCAGAGAATCAAAGTAACTCAATCTTCATTTAGCAAACTAGTCTCCAACTCGACGTGACAGTTTGAAGGGGGAAATGGGGAAAATGTCATATTGGTTTAGCAATATTTACTTCTAGAACTATTTTTTATATATTATTAATTGTAACTAGCTGGACAAGCCACACTGCTTCCCGATTATTTCTTAAGGGCTTTTCCCGGTTATGAAGCCTTGGGCAATTAATCACTTTCACTGAACCACTGGATGTAAGTATTTAATTATTTACAAAGCTGCCGCACCTCAGGTGGAGCATTTACAAATATTTGTCACTTCCTACTTGTAAGTAGTTTATTCTCAAATGTGAAATTAGGTTTGGGAACACAAGTCAATTCGGAAATTAACCCGGAGGAGTTCCCAAACACTTGCACACCTAGAGGCCTGCGGTTATATGTCTGTGCTTTACAAAAACAAAACTGGCCCAGATGTGGACATTGCTATTTGACAGCAGTAAGGTAAATAATTATTGATACACTCATCCGTTATTCTCCGGTGGGAAATTGCAAACTTATCGCGGATGGTTGGACACCCAATTCCAGAACAACGAATTCAACCGAAATTGCACTCTGTTATCCCAAGGCTTTCACTGCAGTTTTAAAGAAACGTTGTGCAACATTGTGAACGAGCAGGCAGCTCACAAGCAGATTTATTAATTCCTTTCCAAGTTGTATTAAATCAAATCAAGGTTTTGAAAATAGAGAGAATTATTGAAAATTCACAAAATATCAGTCTTTGAAAACAAGAACTATCTGTTTCGATCGATATGTTTTTCGTTTACTTTGAAATTCTTTGTTAAACTACAGTTTCGTTAGCATCGCTTCACTAAGACAAGTGGAAACTAGCTTTTGAATATAATATGATTTTTATATATATCTTGACTCTTGATACTTTATCTCAATACATTTCCAAAGTCCACTTGAAGGACGAACGAAATCCATTTAAACCACGAGGAACAGATAGGAAAGATCTTGTTATGCTTTTCAAGATCTTGTTTGATGCACATCAATATTGAATGGATTTCACACCCGAATCGTCACCTTTTTTCAACAGTACAGGGAAGATATAGTAGTAGTAATAAGTCCCTCTCTATGCTTCAGTTACGTCCTGGGTGTTATAAGTATTGGGGAAACTTTGTAAGTCAACGAGCTCTAAATCCCTTTAGATATGGTTGGCTAAGTAAGTAGAATTTGTGTGTAGTTGAGCTCGTCCTTGTTATGGGTATTCCTTCTTCAAGAGGATTTCCATTGGAATAGACTTAGCCGAGTTATCTCTTACATTCTAGAGTAGTTGGTGAAAAATCTGGATTCCAATATAAAACGGAGAGAATACATAGCACATTTCCAAGGATCCGTAAAGCAAAGCCCCAGTGGTGGCCGTGCTATTATTGCCGTATGTGATATACCAGTCAGTATATTACTTGAAGTCTTTGAGAATCTTTTCCCTCCCTCGGTACTTACTTTTCCAACTTACTAAAATAGAAAGAATCCAACAGGGAAAAAAATCTAGGTTCTCACTTGCCACAAGCTTATAATATGAGTGGTGCACAAACCGATATCGGAAATAATAAAGTTCTATCCGACACTTTTTAGACTAGCACTATGATGATGGTGTGAGTACTAGTTCAAGTCTACTTTCTCTCTCCAGACGAAAGCCAAAGCCCATTCAACGATATGACCAGGAAGACTTTGGTCTCTTTAAGAAGATCCATAACTTCACAACAAAATTGGAGACAGTTGTTACTGCAAAATCCGAGTCCACTCCACTTTCTCCATGCAGGGGAATCAAGGATGTCGTTTCACTTTTGAAAACACGACAATGACCCTCCAGGTCGTCTCGCAGTCTAGCAGCCTAGAACTAGTTTCTGTGGATCCCAGAGTTTAGCACCAATACCAATCCAGCCAGATACAGCTTTGATACTGTGTGTATACACACATGTAGACTTGCACGGGCTGGGTACTTTCCAACACTTTGGCTCCTGTCTGCGTCTCCACATGCAGTTGTGGCAGCCAGAAGGAACTGTCCCACTACTCTCTGAGCTGGTAGTAACTTTCTATAGTAAAGGTGGCGGGGAGTTGGGAATGAATGCAAACTTTGTAGGAAGGAAAGTCGAGTTGGTATTTGGTGGTGCTCAGGAGCCAGTAACAAACTGCCACTACTGCCTGGCTAGGTAAACTGGAATAACTTATGCAAGGGAAGTAGTCCGTCGGCAGAAAACCCCGAGAAATGAGATGAGCGAAATACATACGAACACTTCCATCCTGCACTGCGCAGATCTTTACGGCGCAACCCAACACAAACCAGTATTGATTCAAAACCACCACCGACCATATCAGAGCAGCTCCAACGCTCCAAGTATTTCTATCTCAACTCAAGAACTGGAGAAAGAAGCCAAGCCAAACTTCAAAAGGAATATCTTTGTTGCAGGAATTTCAACATACTCTCTCCCGTACACACAGAGCCAACCAGGCTTTTGTATATAGGTCGTAATACTCGACAATATCGTGACTAGCCTTTACCCTCTCCCTATATTTTAGTATTACACACTTCCCGTCATATCCAATCCACTTCTACTATCCACCTTTCAATACTTTACTTTAGAGGGAAAGCTACTACTTCAATACAACCTTTTCTACTTATAATTTGAGTATAAAAAAACAATTCTTCCTCTCAGCAACTTTCAATATTCCTTCCCAAGTGGAAACCAATATATGAGAGAAACTATTTATAAATATAATTAATTTGTAATAAGTCCATTTCAGGAATCTTGGTCGTCTCCTCCTTGACATTCGTCATGAAGTTTTCCCGTACCGGAGGGTTCTCGGGTTGAGGAATAGCTCTGGTATTCCACCAATGCCTAAATCAAAGGGCACATACTTCTCATTTCCATTCTACTTAATAAAGTCGTTTAATCTGTAAAGCCTGTGCTAATATTTTAATACCTCGTGGCTGTGGGAGCTATTGTTATTTAAATTTAAGGAATGCCATGTGATCTCTATGGCTTCGTTGATAGAGTACACACTCCACAAAAAGAGTTTGGAGGGAATGAATGAATTATGATGTGAAAACGGATTTCCAAGTAGGGTGTTCCAGGGGAGGGAATTGTATATAATTCATCCATGGTGCACTTTCACCGCAAACTTTCTCCTTACTCAAATGAATACATCTCTACATCCCAACACTGCTTTCTTTTGTTCTCAGGTGGAGAGCTGGGCTCAGGCTTTACAGAACTAATAACTTTCCCAGAGGTTAGAGGTAGAACACAATTTAGTCCGAGCAGTGCCATAAACCTATCCGTGTGTATAGGGCAATCTTTAGTGCACAGGGAGGTAAGATATGTGTAGGATTGTATGTGCATCACAGAACTGGTGGTAGACGGGTTTAAGTATCTACACTCTACAGTATAGAAAGCTCAGCTCCAACTTCTAACTTCAAACAGGCCCAACGGGAACAGGAATGTTTCCCACAAGGAAAAAAGGGAGGAACTCCTTTGACGTCAGCTTTCCAAAGTGAACTCTACTTTTCTAAAGCTGAGACTCCCTTCTCGCCACTGCATCCACTCCATATATATTTAGTAAGTGAGTCTCTTTTCGTACAGTTCTATATATTACAACTTTGGCATTCAATTAAGTACAGTCGGTCCTGTATTTGTGGACACATTAGAATTCCTGACGTATTTCTTGAGCTTAAAATGTTTTTGAGATTAAATACTATCAGCATTCCAGATACTCGAACCGAGTTGGGGGAAATGCTAGCTTTTTGTTATTATCTCAGTCTGAGTTTTTCAGAGTAATTTTAAGCTTAGATTGTGGTATGACCTGGGCGAATTTAAAATCCCCGTTTGGTTTCCTATAGGATTCCAAAAATATTGAAATTTCTTACCTTTATCTCTACACAATAAGAATATATATTATCTTGGGTTAAATCTCCTATTTTGTTCAAATGTCAAGTATCGTGTTTCTAATAAGACTTATACTGAGCACAAATTTCAAATCATAGAATCGTTTTCGGTATTTATTTACAATTATGATGAGAGTCGAATTTCTTCGAAATTCAAAAGGATTCTGACGTAGCTGCCGCAACTCAATATTGGTATATGGCTTAATACACATCTTCCCTTGTGGATTTTAGAATAATAATGAGCACTGAGCACTCTAACTGCTTTTTCCTAGGAACTGTATAGCAAATTTACAAACTTGGCAGCTGGCTTCAACGAGCTTATAATAATGTTTGCAAAAACTAATATAATTTATCAGAGATGCAATTAAAGGGTTGAGTTTATTTTCCTCATCTAAAGCTTCAAAGAATTACATTGAGCTAAGAGCCCGCATTGAGCATTCAACTTTTGAGAGTATTTAGAAATGAGACTTGAAATGGTTAGAACAAGAATGCTCCAAGTTCGACATGCCGTAAATTCCAGGGACTATACCGGCTATTTTGGAAATGCAACTTTATAAAACTAATATTATTATGCTCGAAAAATCAATAGGCTCTCAAGAGCTTTGGAATCTCTTGGTTAATTTAGTGGTTTCATCTGGTGGAGATCTCCTAGTCCTCATTACTACTAGATCCCCTAACTTAGTTACTCCATCATTTGATCACTCAAACAGAAAACTAGTCCAACTAATTATTCCAACCACTTTTCAAGGAATAATTGTCACTCCACATTTCGTAAGAAACCCCAGCTTTTGAACCATCTCCTTTTCTACAATCTAACCTGCACAGCAGTAGCTGAGAACTCATTCATAAAAAGATGGAACTATGTAGGACAGCTAGAAATAAAATGACAAAGAGTTAAGTTTCTTTAGAATAATTAACATAATTGGGTAAGAATGCTAATGAGTTTCAAATATGAGGTTAGAATGATAAAAGGTGGACAGTTGATACTCTCTGTCAGCTTTTCGCTGTTAGCCATTATTTTACTTTGTCATTGCCCAACGGCTGGACTATGGACGAAAACAGATTTATGTGGGAGTTGTACATTTCCCTATTATGTCTACTCTGTTGGATTTGAGACATCCAGGCAGAATTCTGGCAAAAACTTTGCAAACATCCGTACCTTCATTTCAGCCATGCACCACGACTACCACGAGTGAAACTGTATTCTCTGAAGCTCTGGTTGATTATCGAAGAAGCACTCAGATCCACCCTTTGTTCTCGGTTCTAGTGCAAATAATATGCTAATACCGTCCTTTGATGTCAGATTCTTGTAATTAGTCCCCGTATTCGGAGATGCTTCTGGTACTTCTGTTTATGTATAATTTATTATTTACATGCTTAATTTAAGATTAAATATTTGTGGAATCTAAAAGTAGCTCGTGCTTGTTTAGACATCTAGCAAGGCATTAGGAGAGGAAAGTATGGAAGAATCTTGAATATTGGATTTCATTTGCGGTTCTTATTTAATTAAAATTAAAACGTATCTTGGAAAATCAAATCAGGGCTGTAGCTTGGACTTTGCTTCGGAATTCATAAGTTCCAAGCCAACCTCGAGGCCACACAGCATAGTAATCACGCACTGTAGAAAACCTCTATAGAATATGAGCCGGGATGGTTGGATCAATACTTGCCTTCTCACTTTCATCCAGGACACAGAGATACACAATCAACTTGAACTTCCTGCTTCATTTGAACAACGGATACGACTATTTTGAGCCTGACTTTTAACTGCAGGGTGTTCTTCCAAAAATTATTAGCTTCCTCGAAACATTTCTGAATTTAAAATTCATCCAATATTAATGAAAATATTAGTGCATATTAAATTTATTAAACTCTTCGATTTGACTTCATTAGTCAAAAGACTCAATTCATTAATCGAAGGATTTTCTATGCTAAAAAGTTGTAAAATAATTAGACTGCTAAGACAAGAGGAACTATATGCCTGAGGCTTTGATTTTTTGAAACAGAGAATAAACTTATTTCACAAACTCAGATTGATCAAACTAAAAAACCTATAAAAAATTATCATCATCTAATAACTTGAGCTTATGTATAAATTCTTCATCTAACAGTTGCAGTTTTGATATCTGAACCTTAAAAATAATCAAAATGGGGGTAATTGAATACGAGAGTATTGGACTCGTTTAAACAGAATCGTTATATCACTATCCGGCCACCCTGAAAACAATCTCTCTTTTAAAAAACAATGGAGCCTTTGAATTTGTGACCTAGAACAAGTCTAGACTCTGGTGGATGTTGAAAAATATCGACACACTTCTTTCCAACGTATATTCTTCTACTCGAGAATTAGATTGAATAGATAGATTGTTTGTCAAATATAACAAAAGTTAAATTTCACGCGTTGTGGGACGTGAAACTTTTTAATGGCGAAAAGTCCGTTTCCGGAGCATCAGTTAACTCCCAAAGTCCCCAAGTCCCAATATTCTACTTTTCTCTGTTTGTTATTGAAATTTAAAACTTTTTCTTTTATCATTCCCATCTCTACTCAAGCCCCTCCTGAGTCAAACTTCTTCAATTGACTTCAAGCAAACACAAGTTTGTCAATTTATCTACATACTTGGGATTGATGATACAATGAGAATCGAAGATCGTTTTATGAACTTGGTTCAATGCATCTTTAAACCGTCAAAACTTATTGAGCATCAATACTGCTACTACCTTAAAAATCCCTGAAGCAAAGGCGGGCTCAACAAGTATTCTCTTAAACATGATATCAAATCAAGCACTTGCTTATTTAAATGTAATTTGGTGTTCAAAATACCTTCAAGCCTAATTTTATTTAAACGGACCACAGAGTAAATACTTGCGGCGAAGATTAAACCTTCAATTAAGATGTTTAAAGGGGGAGGGGTCATAAAACCAAAATGGAGAAAATGTAACTTGTTAGCATAGATATAGATTCGCCCGTCGGACAAAGAAAGCAAACGAGGTTGAACAGAAGTCAAATGACTTTTTTTGTCACCTCTTTCTCTAACCCTTATACTGAGCCGCCTTTCTGTATCTACTATAGATAGACTTTCCGCAAAAAATCAAGTGTGTATAGGAGCAGAGTAGTAGCCAAAGAAAAAAGTCCCTCTACATTCATCCACCAGCCTGACATAAACTGCTAAAAGGGCTATTCATTGAGAGGGCTTTGGCACAAAAAAATGTGTGCTTTTATCATCAACATTGTCGCCTTTCGACACCAATCGACCTCCTCCAAATCCTCCTCTTTTATATCTTAAAAAAATATAAGGTGGAGGTAGAAAGGACCGATTTAGTTGATACAAGTATATGCAATCCCTGACATGGAGTTACCTCAAGATGACTTCCTGTCTTACTGATCTTGTGTGTTCTCTATAGTCGTTTGATTGACTTTTACTACACTCAACTGGTGACAAACTTACAATGGCGGAGGAGTGTGTATTTTTTATTTTTTTATTGGAAGGTTTAAGTTTAAGGAAGTTTAATCTCGTGAGGATTTTGGAGCCCTTGAACTTTTATAATTATATGTTCCAAGGCATCTAAGATAACATTTTATTACGTCATCCCTTTTTGAGCATGAGGAAAAGGCTTAAATACCCTGTGTTGTTTGATTAGCATATTAAACATAATTCCATTTCATAATTAAATACATTAGAAATTTAATGCTTTCTAATATATATCATATAAATAGAGACAAGTGGCTAGGAAATGGTTTCCATCTTGACCTTTAGCTAAAGAAAATTAACAGATTAACAAAATCCTTTGAAAATAAATTAGAGGAAGTTTCCATTGCTTAACTTCAGTGAAGGATGAAAGCCGTAGTTAGAAAACGTTGTAATCTTATTATCTACTGCGCATCCTGTACACATTCTGAAGCAACCTTTAAGACAAGTGTTACCATGTTAAGAATTTCAATTTAATGTTATTGTTTGAAGAACAAACCATGTTACCTTTGAAGTTTTTAATATAAATAACTCAACTACAGTTTCCTCATTTTAATAAAATTTGCAGGAACGCTCCTGGGTACAATTTACACGTTGTTATAAATGAATTTAATTCATGTATCGAAATATGTATTTGTATTTATATCATGTTACCAACTCCGCAGGAATTAATTATGAAATGCGGAGAAAGAAGACCTACAGCTTCCCGTTAGCCTTTCAAAGTTCCTTTAAACTGACATATAAACGTGTTGAACACAATAAATACTGAGCTTAAGCATATTTCTTGAATGTAGTGCAAAGATGAAGGGGAACGGAAAAGTTAATCCCGGGGAATCCCCACTGTGTTGGCCCTTTGCTGAATATTTACTTACCTTTGCGGTGTCCTCAGTGGGCTAAATTACGGAAGCGGTGAAAGTAAGTCTGCCTGAGGTTACTTTTGGCAGCAGTTAGCTTTTATTATCTCTGGGTTCAACCCAGCCCTGGGATTAAAAATTCTCTCTCAGTCTTTGGTGGCAACTAAATGTTTTTTACCTCGTTGCTAATGAAACTGAGATGAAAAGGCATAGCGGGTAGCAAAGGCTAGGCCAGCAGAAGCGTCCAATATTAAGATACGGGGTGTTTTTACCCATTTACAATCATATCAACTTTTTTGTTGGTATTCAAGTTGTCAGTCGGCATTGGTAAGCTGAGTAAAAGCAGTTACCTTGAGTCTTGAGCAGCAATACCGTAGAATCAATATTTCAAGAATTTGCTTACCTGAAAATAAATATTGAGCAACATTAGTTTTAGTCTTGATTTTAGATGGGAGTAAAAGCAATCATCGCATTTTGCACAAGCTTATTGAGTTATTACAAATCTCTGGGGAGCTGAAAATCTGTTCACGGTATTTGGTATTAGTCTAAAGAAAATCGATATTGTTCAATTTCCAACCTACAGTTTAACTAAACTTGTGTGATATTGTTGGAAATTCATACCAGTTGTTCCCTTTCGACTGAATCATATTCGTAATGTTAATGAATTATAAGCGAAAAGACCCATGATTCTAATTCGATCATTGAATTTAGTAGGAATCGTGATTTTAATTATCTTGAATATAATGCTAGGAAATCAGTGGGAGGCTATTGAATTCCTGCTGCGAACAATGAAAATCCATGTCAACAGTGAGCAGTTAAATGCCAAAATCTTATAGTTTTCGGTTTTTATTTTTTTAACCACCTCAAATATTGAATTTAATTAAAAATTTACTTTTTAATTTTTAATTTTTCATATAAAGAAAACGTTTAACAATATAAATGATTCCTTTGATTAAAATTAAAAACCTTCCCTTATAATTCAAAATATATTCAAACATTGCTTATTTTGTTGGAATAACTATAATTTAAAAAAATTATCTTCTCTACGACTATCAGATAAAAACCAACTAATCTGTAATATACTGTTTTTAAATAAGTTTGAATCACGTAAACCGTTTCTATCGGGTAAGCTTTGAAAATGAACGAAAGAATTTAGTAAAAAATATCCGCCTTGTACTTATGATTTGTTTTATCTGATTAGTAATGAAATAAAAATTCTTTAAATCACTGACAGAAAAAGGATGTGATCTGAGCGTAACTTTTCTCCTCCCCTACTAGAACTAATGAGATCGAAATCTTTCGACTGTTTAAAATATCTTCCATTGAAGTAAAGATCAATGAACACGCTCGCGTGATTAAATATTGTACGTGCTTGATAGTTCAGAAGATATTCTATCCAGTATATCTTGAAACTAAAAATAACCATCCTGCTGAAAATCTTAATAATTCGCATCAGCAAATTTTCTTCGTCAAAAGCTCAAACAAGCCCTTTAGTCAACTGATACTATTAGTGCTCTAAATTGATGATCTTAGATTTGGTTAACTACGTAGTTTCAATTTAAAAGGGGTTAAAGATGAGCTGGGGGTTTGCAAATTGTGATTTCAATTACATTTAATGAATACTTGGCTGGTGGGAGATCATATTTTGCACTGATTGTAGTCATACGATGAAATGTTGACATATATTATATTCTCAATAGAGCACATGCTATTGACGACCGTAGTTTATGGACTTAAACAAATGTATTTTTTAAATTGATGGATACGCCAGTTTAAACTATTATTTTTAGATGTCAAGTTTTTCTAATTAAACCATAGAGTTAAGATAAATATAGATCCGAGCTTATGTAATCCAAAATAGCACCCCTGGTGAAAAATAATCCTTGTACCTTCAAATATCAATTGATTAACTTATAATTGAAGCATTGCTAATTCAGTAGCATCAATCAAAATATTCTGCTGTCAAACTGTAATTACGTTTATATTGTCTTCAGATAATTTGTCAAAATTGCAGTTTTCAACACACACTGTAACATCATTTTACGATCATAATTTAACGGTACAGTAAAAAGGAAAAAAAATCTAAATTTAACACCGAATTGCTTTGGACATTGAACTGTATGTGCCTACCAGGCTTACTGAGGATTCTAGTTTCATAGCCGGAAACACAAAATCAAAATCTCGCTTTAGGCATAATTCCTTTGGACTCAATACGAAAGTTGAATGAATTACAAATAGTAACTACAGATACATTGAGCATGAGTCGCCAATAGGTTGAGGATTAATAAGTTATCAATAGTATGGTAACATTAACCGTACCAGGTACAATTTTCATTTCATTAATTATTAAATAAATAATCAATTTTCGTAGGGACTAGATGGCCAAACATTAATTTTAAATTTAAGTTGCATAGAATTCTGACCTGGCTTAATAATCAACTCATCAGAGCAACAAAGAGAAACAAATAATTTAGCTCCAAGGGTACGTTAAATTGCAACTTCCGTATTCCATTCATAAAACTAAACGAAACCACTACACCACCAAAGGCGTTTTAATTACTCCCGGCTGGTATAAAGAGATAATAATAAAAAGGTAGATTGAATCTTCTGAAATTTGTTGACAAGTATGCCACCTCGATCAGCAAATAATGCCACTGACACCCAATGAAACGAGTGCCAGATTAACAAAAGATTTCAGTTCATTATCTGCCTTATACAAATCTAAGGAAATGATTAAACTGTTAACACTGTTTTTTATTGCAATTGTTTTTAATAAGATAAAAAATGCATCTTCCTTCCCAAGCTCTGCTAGCTGTAATTGCGTTTTTTCTTCGCATTAATAAGCTATAAATACAGAGTAAGCTTTATCCCCTAGTAAGGGTTCTCACTTCTCACTACGAATGCTCACTAATTAAATGAACACCTGCGAAGATCGTTTTTTTATAAATATTTTGTCTTCGGGTCTACTTGTACATCAATGATGTGCGTATTATTTAAGATGGTTCACATTTTCCGCATGCACCCCGGTAGCATGGAATACCAGCAACTACTTATCTAGAAAAACAATCCCTCGTACAACATAGCACACTTAAAATTGGCCATCATAGAGCCTGTCAAGATGTCTAAATTTAAATGGCTGTGCCAATACCGTTGACCACATAATTATCTATCACTATTTGGACAACGCACCCCCTTGACTATTAGATAGCAAGTTTATTATAATATGTTTCCCTCTTAAAATTTTGTAACGTAAAATAAAATGCCAGTCGTCTTTTGAGTTTTACAAATATAAGCCGGAGCTTCTTAATTCTCGGTTTCAATGTCCATTCTGTATCAACTATACATATAATGTTTCTATTGAAGAGGAAATGGCAAAGTGTGTGTGTGCTGTCAATTTTGATTTTCAATCAGGTACACAATTTCTTAATAATTAAAATTTAAGATTTTTACTAAGTGCTGACTGATGGTTTACTGACATGGCTAGTTTCAATATTTAGGTGGAATTACAGCCAAGTGCAACAGTCTTTACTCGGGCGTGCAATGAACCTCTCGTTATTGACCACTTAAATAAATTTAAGCACACGTATTGTTTTCACGCTTGTGGATTCTTACTAAATCAACTCCCTGATTCATCCTCCTGTGATGCAAGTGGGGACTGTGTGTGCGCCTATCCAAAATGTTCGGATTCCACATTTCAAAAGATTTCATCAGACATTTGCCCACCATATTCTTCTGACCCTCCAGACCCTGATCCTTATGCTCAGTTAGCATGTTCTGTCAAATGTGCATTGAAATGTTCAGGAGGTGAAGGAATTATTTGTGGAGAAATAGAACCACTTGGACCCACTGATAATTTATTCGCTAAAGTTTGTACTTGCCACTGTCCGCCAGAACGATGCACACCTACAACGACTACTCCCCCTGCATATAGTTTATTAAACGTAGTAAAAAATTCAGTTGGACTTATTGGACCAGTATTTCTAAAGCCAAAAATCCGCATCAAGTTGATCATTAAAAAATTACTCAAACTTTGTAAGCTGATGCTAGTAGTGTGTATTTTTTATTTGTTAAAATGTGCTTTGATTTTCCTATACTATTTGGCTCTACAATACTGGATCGGATGGGAATACTCTGTGGCTTCTAACATGATCCAATCAAGCTTAGCCAGCATATCTAGCTTAATGTTTAGAAATTAATTTATCGATTGCTTAGGTGTTTTATGCAATATATATAAACATAGTGAAGTTCCCAAGATTACAAACTTTAAACGCAATGTCATTTTTGATGAGAGTAATGTGTGTTCCCCCTTTGCTGAGAATAAGCCAGTGTGAACATAGTACCAGAGAAAAACAGTTATGGTTTCCTTAAGATTATCATTCTATCATCAGGTTGCGAATATATGTAATATTGATGCTGGACCGCAGAGCGCAGTGAAATTTATATACAGTCAGCAGCACTCCACAGGTTTTCAAGCACACGGTGACCCTAATCGTTTTGTTTTTTCCTACTGTGTGATAAAATCGATCATGCTTCTTCAAACACAGCAGGGAGCATTTTGTATTCATAAATTTGAAAACTCAGCATGTAACAATTGTCAATTCTGTGGGCAAAATAAAATGTAAAATTCATGGGCAAGGACATCATCATGTCACTATGTGTGCGTGCAGGCTGTCTCTGTCCCATTTACACCGAAATATTCGAAAAATTGACAATAGACATTGAAATACCTACTCAAATATTCTTAATGTTTGTAAATTTTTTACTTAATTTATTTTAAACCATATTTTGTTTATACATTTTGAGAGAAACTGTAACAAAACTGAGCAAAGTTTAATTAAATATAGTGTTAAGAAATTGGTCTTGAACTTTACAATCCTCAAAAAACGAATAAACTATATCCTCTATGAAAAGAGTTGACATTTTTTTATTAGAATGATTAGACATTGCAGATTGTTTTGTAGTTGTATAATAAATATCCAAACCTGACTTGACTTTGCCCGTCAGTCTAGAAAATCTTGTTTGGACTATTCTGACTGCATTCTCCAGTAAGTATTACAAATAAAGTCTAACAACAAGGAGCCAGAGCAGAAGTAAAACACTTCAAGTTTGTTTAAACTACACCGGACGACATTTGCATACCAAACGACCACACTGGGAATTCCATTTTGCAAGAAGAAAAAAGGAAGCGCCTTGTAAAGGAACAAATTCCAAAGCTATTTTTTGGGAGTGGAGTGTCACGTAAACTCTATAAACTTGCAATGCTCAGTGTACAAGAGGATGTTAAACCTTACTTATCTGGCGTTGTGTGTGTATGTGTGTGTTGTGCAAATAAGAACACTACAGCTTTAGTACTAACTGTGAGAGAAAGCAAGTTAAAATCAGCATGGGATCCCAATTTGTCTTTCTCAACTTTCTCAATAAACCAAGTACTAAAGTAGCAACTTCCTTGCAGTGCATGTGTATACGATGTATTGATTTTTGATCTTGTTTCCCTTAACTCGGAACCCCGAGAAGCCTAGCTTTGAACCTTTTCTCTACTTTTTCTAGCACAACTCAAAGAATACCACCACATTTTTCAATCCATTTAAAACTTGTTAGTAGTTTATCCACCAAGGGGTCGTCAATCAGTCAACATGAATCAAGTTTGAGCAAAATATATGAGACACCTCTAAAAGCCTAAAAGAAAATGTAAAACGGGGGTTAGTGCAGACCAAACTTTTTTGGTTTGCAAGGACTAGACAAATGTTGGGCTTGGGACTGCTGACCAATGTTGTAGAAAGTAGAGGTTTACTTTTTGTGACATAAAGATGAAAACTGAATGAACTGACTTCATCAAATACCCTCAAGAGCCTTTTTATTGTTCCTAAATTTAAGAAACTTCCTATGAAAAAAACCGACCCCAGAATCTTACGAGTAGCCCTTTATATATTTGTTCGCACGTGCAGGACTAGTGCTTCAATATTTATTTTGCTATTAGGCTTATTTAGGTATAAAAAAAGTATAGCAATACTGGATACACATAATAAAATAGTTAGAAGATATTATTTCACCCCAGACATTTTAACTTAACTTCAAGACAAAATTAGGCCACTGTCTACTGTTTTAGAACAACAACGTTGCATTGTTGAATGAATCCCTCAAAAACTGCCAGTCCCAAATCAAGACCTTCTCCTCTCTAGTTCCCTTTGAAGTGTCAAATTATTATGCCCACGTCAGTCTTGATTTATCGAGAGAGTGCGATATAAGTTCATATAATTATTTCTTGTCTTCAAAATCTTTGAAGCTTCAGCCTTTTGTTTTCTTAGAGAAACAAGAACAAATAATATGCCAAATAAATTTCCACGGATACAAACTACACTGTGTCTGGTCGGAGCAGCGAGAAAAAGATTTAGTGTGATTTTATCATCTTGTTGGATTAACTGCTTGAACAAGCAGAGATTTTAGATTTATTCAGAATTATTTGGCTGTGTTTTAATTTTATGCCGAATTACTTAAGCATCGTTAAATCTTTCTTCGAAGCTTAAAACGCTTTAGAATAAATTGCAAAAAATGGCGAAATCGTGCAAAAATCATCTTGAGTTTTTGAGGTTCGTATCCTATAAAATCACATGTCCAAAATAATCCCTCTGAAAACCATTGAATAAAACCTTCTTCAAATGACTTTTATAAGTAGAACATTGCCCTGGGGAAAGATATAACGACCAAACCAAAGCCGACCCTGTCTGCAGATGCAAAAGATTTCAGAAATTCAATTTAGAAATGTATAAAGTATGAAGAAGTCATATCTCCTATGCCTTCCAGGGTCCTAAACCACAGTCAATTTGACTTGCTAAGAAAAGCAAGCCAAAAAAGGTTCTCTACAATATTGTAGACGTAAAATACAGATAAATAGAAGGTTATGGTGTCCTCGATTTTTTACCCCTTGTTCGTTCTGGTGCGAAGGCCCATCCTGACTTGCGAAGAATCCCCCCAAAAGTGCTACGATTTATGATATTGGGATAAACTCTATTGCAATTCTTTGCTATTCAGTGCCCCATGAAATAAGAAGCGCGGAACGATCACAGATAATAATTTTTCCTAGATACCACCATCTGCTCCCTATATATAAATCATCATGCAAAAAGGAAATTACACTATCAATTAAGTCGAGTAAACTTTTTTTTTAATTCCCCGATTCCATTGATCCTTTAAATTCCGGATCGATTCTGAATCCCACTCAAACTTATTTATTAACAATATTAATCGAGATATATATATGCAGTAATGCCCAATACGGGTCTTAAAAATAGTGACAATGGCCCCCCCTGTAATTCTTAATCTGATAAGAAATAAAGTTTACATGAAAGCTTTGCTTCAGGGATGATTAAAAAAGCGATGCCATTAGCCATTTGTGTTGATGAGAGAGTGGAGCAGTCTGTGTGCTACTCCCGCCTACTGCTGGGTTTTATTACAAGAGTTACGACTCCGCTTCCGGCTCAGAGCGGGATGCCAGTTGAGCAGGAATAAAAACATAATAATAATATTCAAGATAATTTCGTCCGTGTAAAGGACATTATTAAATCCCAAAGCACCGCCTCTGACTGCCATACCCTGCACAGATTACTAAGGTTCATTAAGTCTGACTGCGGCGTCGTTTTCATGCCTTCCTAAAAGATTGCTTTCATCCTCTCCATACCAACGAGGACTACCACCAACGACTTACTCATCAGAGAAGCACTTTCTCCTAGTCCAATTCCCCATAGCAGAGCAACTGCTCTAGAGGTGAAAACTAATGACAATAAAATTTCTCAAGGGCCTATCACCTGAAATGGAATAAACGAATGTCTCGTCCTCCTCCTATTAAAAAATAACTTATGGAATGATTCTATATGAACCGATAGGGAAACCCTGTTCATACATAGAACACTAAAGATTAATTTACTGGACGACTCCCACTTAGAAAACTATGATAAAATTCTTGAAATGAACTTTTCTCATTATATTTTAAATGAATAATTCACTCATCGTGATGAGTTAGTTGAGTTTGGCTGGCTGCATTTGAAAGCTCCGAAAATAAACCTCTCACGCAAGTAGGACAAAAGTAAAGATAAAAGGGGAAAACAACTTTGAAAGATGGATCAGCATGTGTCCTAATCTTACCTCGAGGTGTACCTATTTCATAAGTGCCATCGATTCTTCCTGCCAACTCGACGTTGACGACGTTGATGTTATTTGCATAGAAAAATAACTTAATTGAAGTACACAATGGGACACTTCTCCTCCACTCAGTACTGTAATTATTGAACACTAAAGGAAAGTGAAAAGCAATGTTCAAAAAGTTTTGATACTCTTTGAAAAAAATGTTAAGCCTTCCCTTCGAGTTTAGTAGCTAATAAGATTTAAGGAGAAGGGTGGAGTTTATTACATGTTCAAATGGCTTACTTTTAAGGCCCTCTTAAAACTTGGCAGGGACGGGAGAAATGCCCAAGAATGACATAAAGTATTAATTTAAAGGTCAAGTAAGTTAATGCATGACCCAATTCATTAAAAACGGGCAATCTATTAAGATCAATCAAACATGCGACGTGTATTTGGTACTGGTCTTAATCTTGCCCAACAACAGTATAAGGATTTTGCACGAATGACGGGTCTAATTTCTACTATCCATCCAAAAAGATTTATCTGATATTCTATATAATCCTGGCAAATGGATTAGGTAACCTCCAAAAAGCAAAAAAACTAAATTCCTCATAAAAGGGAAATTAATAATTCAAATTGGCATACTTCATGAATTTATAAGTTCCATTGGGAATAAGAAAATAAATTAAAAACTTGCCGCAGCTCCATATACTAGTGAGTAGCTTTGTGCGGCTCGACCTCATGAAATTTTATAATGATTTCGGAACACGCTTGACAAGTAGATGAGGGGGCTGTCAGATTTGGGGAGATTTATGCATAAAATATGAAACAAGGATTGGATGAGATACCTACATTCCCTCTCATGCTCCATATATGGAAACTGTATAATCCATAAGATGCTCGTCGGAACTTTAATAGATGCATTACGCCATTCATTCCCGTCCGATTTAACGCATTCTGTATGGTCAATTTATCATATCCATCGGGGTTTCCTGTGGGAAATGGTCCCCCTGTGCTCACCAGAGTTTAGCTTGCAATGCCGCAAGCTTTCGCATTGTATTTGCATACTGACTGCACTCTGAGTACGAATGAGCATGGGGATAATGTTGGCTAAAAATAAATAGATTATAAATTGTATGCCTTTCTTTCAAATCTATGGCGTTTCTAGCGCCAGAGAAAGCTCCCTTGATATGCGGGCTGAGTTATCGCTATGAATTAGAATTAGGGGAATCAATAATGGCATTGTGTGCGCTGGGAGAGCAAACAGAGAGAAAGAATGAAGTAGGGCATCTGCAATTAAACCTTCTCCTCCCTGATTTGTAATTCTAATCCTTTTGAGGATTTTTAGCACAAGCTCACAAGGACCCGGAAAAGTTTTCAGCCGTGTCTTTTATAAATTTAAATATTTTATAATGTCAACCGGATTTCGTGTTGGGTAAAAATGTAAAAAAAAACACTTGTAGTACAGAGAGGTGAGACACGGAGTCATTTTAATTTATCTGCAAAGTTGAACCATTAATTTTCATCATCCCTTTACCCAACAACGACAACAACTCAAGGAGCCTGGAAAGATAGGGAATTGGGCTCACATCCTTATGCATAGTTTACAAGGTGGGGTGCAATTTCAAAACTTTCCCAACTGTCTATCTTCCATTTCTCACCCGGGTTTTATGTGAATACGGCTCGTTCATCAGCTTCTCTATCCCCATGAATGATGATGAAGTTCGGGAATAGAACCAGCTTGAGACGGCAAAATTTCTCTCACGTTATTCATGTGAGTTGAAGTGTCGCAGAGTTTTTCAGCTTTTGAATTGAAGAGCGAGAGGAATTGAAAATTTAATAAGACAATGGGATAGAATTCTACACAGAAATGAATTGATCCGCTCTCCAAGTACAGACAATATTATGTAGCGTAGATTGTAGATACAGAATATGGATTCATTCAAAATGTAATGATTTTTTTTATCATCGAATCAAACCAAATCCCACCATGTTGAACCCTCGAGCAAGTTACCGGTAGACTTTGGATATAACTCCAAAATCCAATACTTTCAAAGTCCCATTGTCTTTGTACAGAGAGGAGTAGAGTATGCTAAGTTCCTGAGGGTACCTACCAGAGCTACCAATACGGAATCGGGAGAATCGTTCGTGCGTGAAGCTTTAAATTCTGTGGAGGTACATGAACCACTTATGGAAAGACAAAATACAACAAAACGTTGTCTTTTATTTAAAGAACCTACGTGCTGCAGATTACATATGAGCTGGAAAAGTTTATATAAGTGGCCGTGTACTACAATAGATATTGTGAATTTCCTTAAAATATCCAGGACTCTATGGTAAAGCTGAGAAAGGAATCGGGCTATTCTTAGAATCAGTGGGTTTGTATTAAAATTTGAAAGTATGACTTTCCCTTTTCCCAAGCTATCTCCCATCCCGGTAGGCATAATATCATTCTATTTGAATAATAAGAAGGTATAGGAAGAAATATAAAGCTGGAGCCGCATTTGCATACGAAATAATTGAGCTTTCTCACCATCGCGATATTGAGGGAGAACTGGAGCTGCGTGTGCTGTCTCTGTTGAATTAATCTAGAAAGCCTCTTGGCCCTTTCGACAGTTGGCATAACTCCTTGATTTCTTGTGAAAAGTCTCGACGACTTCTGCTGCTCTACAGGATTATTTTCATTCCCATAATATTTGCAATCATCTTGAATGTCGGGAGTTGGCCTTTTTACATTTAGAGCGATGTTTGCTCCTTGTGGTGGCTCAATGTTTACATCTGCGTTGGTGGATAAGTCTGTAACATTGGCAAAAGTTGCGTAGGAATCTTTAGGAGAGACCGCACATATGTTATTATTCTGAACGCCATTCTTTCTTGTCATATAAGACCGATCAATCCTACTGGGACTCTTGGGACTTTTATCACGTTTACGGCTAGAACTTTGTTCCATTTCCGCTGTTCCTGCTGCTCCCTCAGATGATTCAAAAAAATTAGGGCATTTAGGACTCCTACTTCTTTTTCTAGTTGGTCTTGGGTGCGGTGGGTCCGGAGTTCCTGATTTTGATGCCTGAGGAGTTTCATACGGTGGAGTGGTGGGGGTTGGAGAGCTTCTTAAATTTACACCACAGCAGCTACTAGAGACGGCTGGAATGTTGCCAACATTTCCAGACTGTGATGAATGGATTCGAAATGATCCTGAGTCGATGGAAGTTTCCGACGAAGAATGTGACAAGGATTGAGATTGAGACCGGGATCGTGAAGATACTCTAGATAATGACTCTGGTGTTGATATTATAAATCCATCATTTTCATCAAACCCTTGGATCACAAAAAGTCTATTGAGACTCCGATTACTTCTAGCACTCCCAGTGCTTCTGGTAGACCGGGCATCTTCATCTTGGGCTAATGGGATCGAGTTGCTAACATCCAGTGCTGGATCCTCGTCGGCATTGTAAATATTAAATCTAGGAACGGAAAGATTCCCTTGAATGTAGGTTGGGCTTAAAGGAAATTGCTCTACCGAAGAGGTTGATGAGATGGAAGACTCTTTTAGTGAAAGCGTCGAAAATTCTCTCGAGCTTGACTCCACTAAAGACCTATGGGGTGTCTTCGGGCTTTTCGTAACGGTTTCAAGTGGCACCGCGGCTGCCAGGATTTCAGAATTCGTAGGAGAATTTTTGCCACAGCTACCAAATTGCAAGAGATTCATTAAGTCTCCAAAACTTCCTGCTGCACTTCCTGCACATTCAACAGCTGACATCATGGCTAATGTCACAGAGCTACTGTGACCCAACCCTCCTGTTCTTGATGATGATGATGATGATGATGGCATGGGTAAGGGTGAGGTAGAAACAGGGATTTCAATACCATTCGGACTCCTGTTGATTCTTGGCAAGGACCTCACTCCCGTCAGCGGCTTTCCGTACAAGTGACTTCCATCTTCATTTCCTCTTAATGATAAAGACGCACTACTGCAGCTGTAAGTCTTTGCACAGATTGCTTTTGTCTTCAAAAAATCAGGCTGAAAGAGTCCTTGTTCATTAGAATATAAATCAGCTTTAACTTTGTTTGACATGGATTCTTCATTTCTATTGGAAGAATGACTTAGGTATGTCCTTGATCCTGGTTGCTGTGAGTCAACATCGGCTTCTGTTTTAGTAGGATTAATACGGTCGATATCAGGTAAGCTGCTTGAACGTCTTCGGAGTAGGCTGCCTTTTTTAACCCTTCGTACAGAAGAGGATGAAATCGCCCAATTTTCGATCCGATCTTTCTCCTCAGTAGATTCACTTATTCCTTCGTTTGAAGGGAGGTAACTTGTCATTCTCCTCTGCTGCGTCACCATTCTTTTGGAGCTTTCATTCTCTTGAAAACTAGATTCATGACCCACACCTTCTAGAAATTCAATCTCCCCTATAGCCAATCTCAGGACAGAATCACGATTCCCACACTCTGCCACGACCGATGGGAAGGATTTAGCTGGGTAAAGGGATAGTTTTAAAGGAGACAAGAGGGCAAAGTCCAGTCGATATTTATCAGAGACTTCTTCTTCAATCATTTCGTCACTGGGGATTTCACCACCAACTTCTTCATCTGACCTCGATTTATGCTCCTCCATTTATCCTTTTTTGTATGAAAAGCTATATTATTTTATGTCGATTCGACGGGAATTTTTTATCCGGATGAAGGGTGTTATGCAGAGAATAAGGAAACGAAATCTTATACAGTTTTCGAAGCGGAAAAGATTCGGAATCCCTATATTGAGAGATCAATGCTGCCTTTAGACAAGCCTTCAATCATAGCATGTCTATTATTTCGAGAATTGAATTCATATTTTTATTTTGAAAATCTTAAAATATACTCCTTGCGGTTTTTTCTTGCAAAGAAAATATTGATTTTTCATTCTGATTCTATTGGATAACCAAGCCCATGATGTTATTTTTTCATTTAATTCACGAAGCTAACTTTGTCCACGAGAAAAATCTCTTAACTGAAGCCACAGAGTTTTTATTTTGAACAGTTTAGCCTAAAAATTTCAGAACCCTCAAAACTACTATGAAGCAATTTCAGTTTATCACAAAGAACCTTAAACGTCCCCGTCACTTTCCCTATGATTGTACATAAATTTGGAATTCAATTAAAAACAAATCCATGTTCAACCAAGATAAAAAGTCCAACCGAATCTGCCCTTTTCGTGGAGTTTAGATCGTTAAAGTAGAACTTCAATGGAAATCAGAAATGTAATAAATCCACGTCTTGACTTAGACTATTCAAGTTCTTGGTGCTAGATCAAGCGATTTGGCAGAACCGTTGTAACTTTTTAAGTACACTACATACTAATTAGAAATTTCTCTAATTTAAACAAGTCACGTACTATTCGTATTTTATTCCCTCTGAAAACTATTTCTGCCTTGTCACGATGTTCCAACCATTTCAAACCTCTGGAACAAGGTACTGGTTACTCCGTCAAAAATAATTATTACTAGCAGCTTCTATACAATATGGATTCAACTACAAGGAATCGTAGCAGATGTATACACAAATGCAAATTTGGTTACGAGTGTAGCCACAACCCTACAACTCTGAACCCTATTGATAAAGTGATAACTGGTCGATACTACGGAACTAATGAAATTACGATTTACAAGTCTGAGTCACACAAACTGGAGAGCACTAGTGCAGTGGCATTAGAAAATGTTTCGTTGAGATAGATCGTCCCGTATGTAACTTGTATTAAAACCACAATCTAAACCACAACCATTATTCGACAAACCAGTTGGTTATCAACACTCAATTCGTTACTCACTGTCTTGTGTCTTGCACTAAATCGTCCTTCTTATTTGTTGAGTTAGTTAAAAAAGTTCTCATTCGATTTTGATATAAGTGTGTAAGTGTATGTGCTGGTGCATGGGTTACTGATACTTAATACTAAGTTTGTGTTTCAAATGAACTTTAAAAGTACTAAGGAGATTGGATCATTAAAAAAAATAAACCCACGAATAGACTATAACTCTGAGAAATATCTCTGGAATCTAGATTGGATACTTGCGATTGCGAATGAAGCTGAGGACAAAACTGTTGCATTTTATTTGAGTCCAAAGAGTTTTTATGGAGCCCTCGTGTCCTCAGAGATCCAGCTTATTTGCTATAGTTATCCCGTGGAGATGTGCGAGGTCATCTTACATGATACTTCAGCCACCTTCGATGCTTACAACCAAATGTACTCATGTACGACACATGCAGTCAATAGACATCCTCTCAACGGTGTATAAACACCCGAATATTTTTCATACCGAATGTACGGGAAAATTTCCTTCTAGCCATCTTTCACACCCAAGTGCTTCTGTAAATCAACGGATAAGCCCAAACATCAGAATCCCTCCTTATCTTAATCTTGATATGAGAACGCTAGTTCCCCGGAATGGCTTAGCCAATTTAATACATAGATTCATTGACAGTATATCCTTTGTGTATATCTTAACTCGATCATAAAAGCTCTGTAACACGTTCTGATTGGATTAACGAACAAATCCAAATAACCGTGTAACATATACTTGCATATATATTTTTATAGTGAATGTATTACTACTACTTTTCAGATCCTACTCAGGAAACATAACTTTGCCAGAAACTGTCTCACAAGTTGGGCGATAAGGCCTGCACGTATAGAGGAAAAGTGTGTTTCGGTAATCATATAAGCTTATAAAACCCCAGAGGGGAAAGTAGTTAAGAGTCCCAACTATTGTGAGGAGAAAGTTCTCAGTGGAAGTTTCTATATGTCCCTGTAAGCAAGTCCCACACGAAGGCATTCGCTATGTACGCATACATTTATTGGTTACTTTCTCTACTAAGACGAAGAACCTACATGCTCTGTCCGAAATTCAGACCACCTCCGAGTTCTTTTCGGGAGGTTGAGGACAATATTGTGTCAACTCGAAGAAAAAAGCTATTAAGAGAGCACTCTGTAGTGGTAAAAACCAGGATCCAATGATGAGATGACCTAATGTAATTTCCCTTTGTGTAAATGGCTTAGCTTTATGTGTCGAGAAGCAGCAGGAGTTCCAAGAAAAATGAGTCTTATAGCCATAATAACATTGCATTGCCTCAGAGGATAATTGTAATCCTGAGTGTGGGCTAAACCCTGGTTTAATGCCATCAAAACAACTACTGCAAAGGATGAACCTTTATTACTTGAATACATCTCATATCAGGATGAACGAAATGTCGGGGATAAGATTCTCGCGGAGGCAGCTGTTGTTCAAATATGGCTAAGGGATGATTGGATTTTATGGAATGGATTGTATCTGTACGTGTACATAATAACAACTCCATCAGGTTCAGCCGGAAAATCGTAATACCTTCCTTTCATAGGGATGAGTTATCTCAAATTCGTAAATTGGTAAACAAATAGGAATAATATATTGCAAATGCAATATTTTATATCTTGTATAAAACTAGATTCCTTTGACATGATAAATAAGGCAATTTTTCTGTGTATTGCGATCAATAAATTGTGGTCCTTGGCTTTGGGACAGTTCGCAGAATTTAGCTAAGCGGAAAGCAAAAGTGATCGCTTAAATATCGTAAAAGTTTCTTACCGCTAGCTGAGCGCAGATTCGATTGATCGCCCACATCCACTTCTCCCTCGGTGTCATCTCTTTGGTCTGTCTCTCCGGAATGGCCTTGACGGCCTCTTCTTCGAATGAAACCGTTTTGCTACCTTTTTCTTTACCTGATTGCAGTATTTCTAATGATGACTTCCGCCGACCTTTCTCGTACATTTCTTCCTCAGTTGGTTTCCCGGTGGGTGGTGGAGATGATGGATAAGCTGCTTCTCCAGATTCCAAAGAATCCTGTCCAGTGACTCGATCAGGTTCTTGATCAGATCCATATTCATCCCCATAATCTGACTGTCTATCAATGCTTTCAGATCGATCGAGGCTCATACTCATTGTATCTTTTTTATTCAGGGAAGGACGGATTTTACCACCGCTCTGCTTCTCAAGCTCTCTCAGCCATTCTTCTCGATCGAGGGATTCTTGTCGGTTGAACTCTTCATGGTGTACGTTTCTTTCTTCGGTCGAATCAATAGAATGTAACACGGGATCTTTATTCTCCCCGTATGGGTCATAGTTGTAATAATCTTGAGAGTCTTGGGCTGTCAAAGATGCCTGTTTGGCAATTCGCTCTCTCTGCTTTTGCCAGTATTCAGACTCAAGATCATTAGCATCAGCATCTTTTGCAGCTTCAGATGCGTTGGACTCGATAGAATCCATGTGGACAGGCCCAGTAGGGAAGCGTTCCTTTCCTTCTTCTGGGGTTCCATACTGGTCGAAAGAATCAGTTCTGTCTTTTACATAATTATTGTACTCTGCAGCTGGTTCTTCGTCATATTGACCATTCCAGTTGTCATATTGCTCATATTGGGTTTCGTCAAGGGAGTGGCCCAAGCCCTGGTCCATAGAGGCTATTGGTTTGTCAACTTTTGTTGCCACAACTGGAGGTTCCTTTTCTTTGTTTAATAAGGGAACGGTTACTCCAGTCTTAGCAGCGGCTGAAGAAACAAAAGAGCCGAATTTAGAAAATGAACTCGAGAAAAGATCTGTTTTTCCTTTTGTGAAGGAAGACAGTCCTGGCAAAGCTAATTTAATTTCTGATGTGATTTTGCTTGCTGCGTTGGCTGCCGTAGTTGCAGCGGATGACGTAGTTGTGGGGGTGGCAGTGGGTATGGTTGTAACAACTGTGGGGGCAGAGTATGCGTTGGTTTCCAAATAAGGTTGGTCTGAAGGTCCACTGTCAGTCAATCCATAATCTCTTGTGGAGGCCTGTCTTCTAAAACTCGCCCTACGAGAGATGGGTTCGGGTTTATCCGACTTCTGGGCAGTATTATCTAATAAAGATAAATTTTCGGCGCTTTGATATGCATAATTGTAGTCGACGCTTGATTGAGAATCAAGATGAGGGAAAGTTTTCGATTTGTTATTACATTGATCTAATTCAGCGTGGCTCGGGTCTGATTTTTTATTGTTCAAGGCGTCAGTATTCCCTTTATCCTCATACCAGAAGTCATCTGGCTGATTGCTGTAATCATCAGGGTCATAATCATTTTTGTATTTGTCATATTTCTGATCTGATTCGGTTTCATTGTAATAACTCGAATCTGCATATGGCTCATAGGTATCGACTTTAGGGATCTCATGTGCACTTATGGTAGTTATGGTGGAAGCGGGATTTGTAGCGTCAGTTGGTATTGTTTGACCTTCATAATTTTCAGTGGTTTCATCATAGTACCTATTCGTATCTTTTTGATGAACTTGTGGCAACAGAGTTTCTCCTGGGATGAGATTGCCACTTTCATCGTAGTACGAATTGGAATCATATTGGACGTAATTTCTAGCTTCATCGTAAAAGCCGTAATTCTGCCAGTCTTGATATTCTTCTGCGTTCTCATATGCATCCATATACTGCTCAGACGGATCGTTAGAAGCCTTAGTCGGGGGCACCCCAACATCAACTCTCCCAACCAAGGAAGAATGATCGGCAAGGGTATGGTTATTGTAATTGGTTTCATCATAAAAACTCCCATCCGCATCCACATTTCCATATCCTCCTGAACTGATTACTTCCGCCGCAGTGGAAATTGAAGGAACAGTTATCCCCGACACTGGAGCGTCTGTATGAGTACCAATTACTGATGGGACGGTTGAAGCTGAGACGGAGGCCTCTTTCACTGTTGACTGAGAAGCAAATGGAGAGTCTGTCTGAGATAGAGACTGGCGGTGGTACTGACTTGGTACCTGAGGAAGCTCTTTGCCATGCTTTTTGGATGAAGGAGTTGTGTACTGGTCCCTTGAGTCTTGCTCATTGCTCCATCCGTCGTACTCCTGGTAACTAAAAAGGTAATTACGAATGCATTTTAGTACTAGTTGTTTTTTAATTGAATATGGAAATCATAAAAAAATCTTTAGTTTCTTTGTAGGTACCTGTTGTCTTTCACATATTGGTCTTGTCCGCTAATAACTTCAGACTGGTAATCTATAAATCTGTCATCGTAGGCCGTAGCATCTTGAACGTCATAATCACTGCAACATAAACAGAAAATCAAGTTATGTTCTTGTCAAACTTGTCAACATTTAAAAAATGATTGTCACGAAATATTTTTTAATGGTTAACATTAAATTTATGATGTCAGTATTTCAGATAACTGGTTTAAATATTTGAAGGTGACCAATTATTAATTTTAAGTGGCGGAAATAAAACAATAAAGTATTACATTTGACATACAGCTATACAAGTATGTTTAAAATATATAAACACATTAAAAATCTTGTTTAAATTAATATGACTGGGATAAATTTTTGTTTCCGGGCTCAATTATTTTATGTAAGAACCGACATAACGGATCTACCAACTTCAATTACAAATCGACAATAAATTATAAATAGTACTTATACTTTAAATTTAACTTTCACAATTCACAGTATAGTATCACAAATTACGAGAAATAGTTGTAATTATATTCAAAACTGAAACTGAAATAAGAGCTAGTTGTAATTTACAATTCCTCAACACTGTCACAACAAGTTATGATTAGTAGTCGGCTCTCACGCAACCCAGTGATTATAGTTGACAATAAGTTTCGATGAATTATTTGTAATAACACCCTCGTTTGTCTCGCAAGGTAAAGTATAGGCAGTTCCGGCATGTCAGAGTGATTGCAATTACACATACATTTACTTGAAGACTTTTTATAACGTACTTGGGGGTCTCATAAAATTTCGGAGTAGTACAATTCGCCAGATAAAATGTATAAATATATTGTATGAAGTTTGCATTAACATTTTCGCACTAGTACTATTACATAACTTACACGGAGTAAGGCTCGTTTCGGAATAAACAATAACAGTAGGCAGAGTTTGAGTTATTTACAGATAATCGAAGTATAGCTCTGCATGGAGTTTTGTCATGCACAAAACATATCTTCCTTACTACAGAATAAAATAAAAAATTAATCTACCCAAATGTGCCAAGCATGTCAAAAGGTCGTCTTAAAGGTAAAAATTCACATAACTATAAAAATAAAAACGTCCCAATTTCATCTTCTATAAAAACTACGTTGGGCTTCTAAAATACACGTACTTTAACAGTATAAGTGTTCTATTATACAAGCTGAACATACACCGAACCGATTTTTGAAAAACTTGATTCATGCATAATTCTTCAGACAAAAAAACGGAGCTCCCAAGATGATTCTTATTCTTCTTGCACATCAAGGGCAGCTTTCTTCCAAAAACTTTTCTGTTGCAGTTGAGGTTCTCCATCTTGAAATATATTCTTCTTTCTCGTTGATATCCACATTTATAATACTCAGTATTTCAAAAAATATATTTATGGCTTTCTTGGAATTAGATTATCAGCAGTATTGCCGATTTATAAACTAACATTATTATGCAGAATGAAACTACACACACTAAACATATATTTGACACGTCAACATAAATATTTTGTTCTGTTGAATAAGAATTTAGAATTTCCATATGAGATTGACGAAGCTAAAGAGCCAGTGTTTGAATTACATGCAAGTTAGAAACCTTATCCCGCATACATTCCTAATTTAACGGCTATACAAACAATTAAAAAACTGACTAAAATTTAACATTAGTTAAAACTGATCAATAAGAAAAACTATTCCAAATGTTAAATGTTGAAATATTTATATTTGTACCTGTACTGTTGATTGTACTGATCATAGACCGAATCTTTCTGAGCGTCATCCTGATGGTTGTACGTCGAGTATCGGTCTGTAGCAAAAGGTCTAGACCGACAATCAGCGTCTTCCACCTCCTCCTCCAGATAATCTCCTGATGCGTCTTCATAAAGCGTATATTGTCTTTCAAGACTGGGGCAGCGATTATTTTCTGCTCGATGAACCATTTGAGATACAAAAAAAATTAGCAATGATTCCTCAGCATCATTAACCACATTGTGCTGACAGGAAGTCTTATCTACCTCGTTGCACTTCGGGTTCAGACAATAATTAATGACTACAAAACACAACCTTCTCTCTAGCTTTTAAATCCCCGGACCCATAAATCTTCCCCATACTCTTTGTTTCATTTTACAAGAATACGTCCGAAACTCAAAGACAACTCCAGCTTTCCAAGACTTCCTGCTGCTATTCAACTTTGAATTAAATGATGAGGAAAATTTGATTAAAGTACTTAGGCGTTTGGCGTAGTTGTGCTGAGGCTGGGAGTATTCTTGAGCATCTTCGTATTCTTCTTCATCATATTGCAGGGGTGGGGCTTGGGCCTCCTCTGGTCTTTTTTGGTTATATCTAAACAAAGTCCGAATTTATTATTAATATCTCACTCCTTGTTGGATCTTCTAATTGAATAAGTCTTATTGAGTCCCTTAATTATATAGGGAGTTTAACAATAATCTACTTACTCATCCTCCCAAGAGTTTCTCCTCCGGTAAGAACTACAAATAAAGCACGTCTCTTTATACACGTCATAATATCTTAGAGAACTGCAAGGGTGTACCAAAATCCAACAAAAGAAACGAAAACATACAAAAAGAAGCAGGCGAAAATTAAATGATCAAACGATGAGAAAAAACACAATCAATCCCCCTTCCCCGGGTAATTGTTTACCTATAAGATTTGTAGTTGGATTGAGGCCTGCTGTTATAGTACAAAGGATCAGTCTCGGAATCTCTAGGTTCATCCCAATACCGTTGTTGGCTGGAACTACGTGAAGATAACCCACGTGGTTGTTGCTGCTGTTGCGGATTCGGGATCGTGGGTAACTGCTTTCGGTGCTTTGGATAAGGAGGGTAGTATTGGGAATTTTGTGGACCATTTGTGCGGTAATAGTCGTCATCCTTCTCGTAGGAATTCTCTCGACTGGAATTAAGTGATCTTTGTGGTGTATTCAGTTGATTAGCCACGGACAGGAACTGGGAGGCAGAAGAGTTGGGATGCTGTCCTATTGGGTAGTTCACATCTGAGGTGTAGTCGCTGTCTTCCGATACCCCTGCTGCATAAACAAGATACATGCTTAGCATTGTTAGCCCAAGGATTTTGAGTTACCCCAGAAGCCCTTCTCTGATCTTGTGGGGAAAGCGGTTAGAGGTAGAGATAGGACATAAAAAAGACGTTGGGGACGACATAACGGGTCTTCCTATTACTTTCCAACCAAGCTCTATTATGGCCTTTACTCAGCCATGAAAAAGATGGATGTGTTATTGAGTCCATACATCAAATGAAGTGCTGGACAACATTTTTGCTCGTTATTTGGTGTAGGCTTGAATTGCTTATTTGATAGGTGTCATCAAGCATAATGGCTTATACTTCACAATTTAATAGAGTAAAATGATGAAGCCTTACTCGAGAGCCTGAGATAACTTTTAGATTACAGTGTTGTTCCCGCATGTATAAGTTTTGGGCCAAAGTTTTGAAATGAATCAGTCTTGTGTGGATGAGAGTTTTTTTAGGCTTTTATGGGAAAATAGACTGCGTATTTACTTTATGTGAAGTATTAAATTAATTATAGTTTGATTTATTGCTTCTAAAATTCTCTGAGATTCAGAAAAGTCATAAGAGTTTTTTTCCCTCATTTGTCAGATCAACGGTTGGGGAAAAGGATTTGCATTCAAGTATAATAATTTCACTGAAGGATGGGTAGGAAAATTCCGAAATAGAAGATTGAAATTGGAATCCCGGATCATGTAAACATACTCAGAGTCAATGTAGCTAAAAGCACCGTGAAATTGAATCATGCATTCAGTAAAAATATCTTTTTCAAGTCAAAACTTGAAATATAAGAGGTAAATGGTTGATTTCAATCCAATTAGTTAGCTCGAATTTGGCAAACACAACTTCTTATATTACCTTTGCTGAGATCTCTATAATTTATCCAATCCAATATGCCTATTACAAAATTTCAATATTTGGGTACAAGGTTTTTTGATAAAAAACTTTCCTGTGCAGCTTCATTTAGCCCCAAGGTATGTGAAAGTTGGTTCATTTCCGTAGATTACGGAAACTAACTTTTACATACCTTGATTAAGTCCAACTCACTCAAATTTTATCTTTGAATCAACAATAAATTTTCCTTTTTTAAATCAGTATAAAAGTTTCCAGAGAAATTCAACATAAAAATATGAACCAATATATTATGACCCTAGTGGGTTTTCCTTTCATATCTCCAACCCAAATGGTCCGATTATGCCTATCGTCGAACTCATCTTCTGCATTGACTCAACAAACATGTGTGCAAAATTTCAAGTACATACGACAAGTTTAATTAGAGTTATCGTGTTAACGGACAAAAACACATGACGAACAAATGCCATGATCCCATATAAGCCCTAGAGTCGGGCTATGAAGCACGATATTTTGGGATTCCGTTATTTAAGTTATATGACACGTGTGATGGCTAACTGTAAAGAGACATAAGGAAAATACTCAGAAGAAACTACAACGAGTTTTTTTTACTTTAAAGTAATAAAATTGGAAACCATTTATTTTCCCCTTGATTTGTCATATTTGGCAGAAAATACAATTTCGAAGATGCATCCATCTAACATTCCTAATAAAAATGTTGTTTAAACGAAACTGCTTCTGTTTACCTGTAATCTCTTTTCTCAGTATTCAAAGAATTTTAATCAAGACTTAGATTGGAAAAAATACATTTATCATAATATATCCTATAAATTTGCTGGCTAAATTTTTCCTTTAACGATTCCGAAATCGTAATATTAAAACTGAAAGGTTGTGTCAAAAACAAATGCTTCTGTCATTTCTTCTTACTACTAAAAGGCTGTCTCCTGGGGCATGCCAATTACAAATTCCTTCATAGTATCAACCTATTTGAAATAGAAAAGCAAGTAGGTTGGAAAGTTCAAGTAGGTACTTAAATGCGTAGGCTCCAAGTGCTTGGGACGTCAAGGCTTTAAAAAGACCTTGAAGTTTAAAAGTAAATTTTTTTTTGTGTCAAGGAGATTTAATATTCTGTTTATGTCTGTTGTAGACTTGCCATTAATGCCTTGTGTTCGATGCCCTTTTCCAAGCATATGCAATCCAGCGTAACGTGTTGAAGGAAATTAAGTGCAATTGACATGGTGATATGCGGTGGAGATGATGAGAAGCCGTCTTTCACCTTTAATGCTCATATAATCTCATCCTTCATCTCTGAATTCACGCATTCTCTACTTTGCCCCAGGTGCTGGGAAAATGTGCGAGCGCGCGAGCGCCGCTCGTAGGGATGTTTGGAGCAAAAACCACACCCCTATTAGGGATTTTTAGAATTCCGTACCGACTAAGGCTTTTTTTAAATTAGGGATTTTTAGGGATATTCATACTTTTAGGGATTTTCGGATATTCCGTACCGACTAAGGCTTGTTTTAATTACAGATTTTTAGGGATATTCAGACTTTGTTTTAGAGATTTTCGGATATTCTGTACCGACTAATGCTTTTTTAAATTACGGATTTTTAGGGACATTCTGATCTTTTTTAGGGATTTTCAGATTTTTAGGGATTTTCGGATATTCCGTACCGACTAATGCTTTTTTAAATTAGAGATTTTTAGGGATATTCATACTTTTAGGGATTTTCGGATATTCCGTACTTCCGTACCGACTAAGGCTTTTTTTAATTACAGATTTTTAGGGATATTCAGACTTTGTTTTAGGGATTTTCGGATATTCTGTACCGACTAAGGCTTTTTTAAATTACGGATTTGTAGGGACATTCTGATATTTTTTAGGGATTTACAGATTTTTAGGGATTTCGGGATATTCCGTACCGACTAAGGCTTTTTTTAATACGGATTTTTAGGGATATTCACTTTTTTTTAGGGATTTTCA
>JAQFYM010000480.1:0-65026 GCA_034694785.1 Agrenia bidenticulata
GTTATAACTTTAAAGCAGGCGATCAAAACGTAACAACCATGTATCCACAAGGAAGTTTTGATTAATAAATACATACATACATAGTTACGGGAAAACCGTAAAGCCAGTTTAACGGACCTAGCTACGTTTGTTTTCGAGTGCGGCTTGCTATTCTGATTAACAGAGATACCTAAAAGTAGCCCAAATCTGGATTTCAATCCTATACACCGTCTTCACATTTAATTTCTTCTTAAAACTCTAATTCCCCAGAGCCCAGCTTCTTTCAAACAGAATGAAAACAATGCCCTGCCAGCCATCTACCGCTGTGATTGAAATTCTAAATACGATCCGAAATCCGAATTCCAAGAAATTCCCCACTCTTCTCTCTCTCTTTTGAGTACAAGAAAGGAGATTCGGAGTAGACAGTCCCGAGAAAAGTAAATTCCGTATGTCATCCCCTTTTAAGTCGGGCATTTGTGCTACTCTTACCCTCACTGACTGACTCATATTTTCATGACTCGACTTGGTACTTTGGATGACTCGGCTCTGTGGCAAAGTGTGTATGCATGTATAATACATAACGCACAATATTAGGCATCTCGGCTCTCCCTATACTCGTATGATTCAGTCAGCTAGGATGAGCCAACATCAAGCAAACTTCACCCGGAGCTCTTGACAATAAACCACAGGACTAAAAGAAGGGCTGACTCAGTTGAATATATAAAAAATGCCGAGGAAAGTTGTCTCTCTGTTTTTTAGTCCTTGGTAGTAGGTACAGGGTGTTATCCGTCTTCTTGTGAGATGTATTATGAGAGAAAGTTCCAGGGCTCCAGCAGCAGACTAAAATCTCATCTATAGAGAGTCTGGTATTATTTGTGTGTGGTGGCTGGGGCTGCTGGAGTTGCATTATTTTGTGAGAGAGGACGGAGATGTAAAAATTTGAAATGTCTCCACGAATGATGTGCATGAAAGATATATGGTTTATGAATAATTTCGGAGATCGTTACAGCAACTCTTTTGCGGCAGACTTGGAAGCGTAAAAATCTCTCGTAAAAATGATTCCCTACTTGAAATGCACATTTACAGGAGGAGGACGGAGTACACAGAGTTGCAGTTGTGACAGGCATGGCTTTCGAATGACACGCTCTCTGATTCTTAAATATTTGGCAAATGATCCGGAACTGAGAGTGGAGCAGTGATGAAGAGCTGTTGCTCGGCGTTTCGATACATTTTAGAAAATACGCTAATGAATCTCATGTGCATCTCTTGTGTGTGTATTTATTATCGTTGCACGAGTGTGGAAACTCGGGTCTTTTGACATTAATATTTCACCCGGTTGAAATTTGTTTTTCGGTCGATTTTTGGTGGAAGGGGGGGGGGGTTTAGAAGCTTTTAAGCAGAAAGTACAGTTTTTAAGAAGTTTGAAGGTTTTAAATTGACAATAATAAATTGATTGAGCTTTATTGAAAAAACATAGACTTCATTTTGCATTCCATTAAGTTGATGCTGGCGTAACTTTAGTGACGTAGTAAACGGTTTTGGCCCGATATTGGCTGAAGCTGTTGTCGAAAACCAGAGAGTCTAAACATATTCAAATGGGGCAAACATTAATACAAGCTGATCTGATACGAATTTTAGACTTACAGTTTAACACATTAAAGGTCAATCTTACATTTCCCAGGAGTGTTACACAAAATGTAACCTTTTTGCTGTACAACGTGGGAATCAACTCTGAAATTATCCACAACCTCTTCTTTGGCTGGATTCAATACCGCAAATCCAATATCGTAGTAGTCAGTTTTGAATCCCCAGCTATAAAAACAATTAAACTCAGTCATTAAATAACTTTCCACCTTGAGATTGTGTTATTATTAAAGAGGAGCAGTTACCTAAGCGTAGAGCCTGGACTATCAATTTGAACATCAATCGTCAACTTCTGACAGGCTGGGACGAATGAGACAGTCAAACTATCTTTTGGGAAGTCCGGTAATGTTGGAGGCTGTAGATTTGCGTATCCATCAGCAGCGTCATACTTTAAATTCAATTTGATAGGTTAAAAAACTTTAAGAAAACAGTCTTATATTTTTATAGATAAAACAACAGGACTTACGTTTTTGCAGGTAGTATTAGCACCTCCAACACTGCTCGGAAGTTGCTGGACTGGAACAGTTTTCCGTAAAACCGATTTCCAATCTTGACCCACCCAGCCGAAGATCTGAACTCTTGACAAAGTGTACTCACTCAGGAAGGGTTTCATCATGTTCCATAGGACAGTGAATACTGTTGGAGCTGTTTTAAATCATAAATAAGATTTAATTTTAATTTTGTTCAGAACACGGAAAAATGCTACATGAAGTTTAACAACTCACTGTTGACAACAATCGCGTTCTTAAGCATGTTTGGATAACTGGCCTCGTATCTCCGAACTACTTCCAGCACAATCTCAACCACTGTAAGAAAAAATTAAACAGGGTTATATACTATTTTCATAAGCTGCTTGAATTTGAATGTAAGATATCTGAATTTTTCAAAATTTACCATCTCGAGATGCAAATTGGTACATGGCAAAACCCTCCAAGTCGATGATGATAGTTCCCTGGTAAACAGTTCGGTCTGGAGTACTTGACTCTCGGTAAATTCTGTGGACGATTTCCAAACACTTCCATAAGTATGGAAGATACTCTTCGTGGATCTTTCCCTCATGAATCGCGGCAACGGCTCCATCCACGTCCATTTTGCGCCAGGTGATAACTCCAACTAAGTTGACAAATAATCAAAAATTCTGTCAAACATCCGCTGAACTATTTTGATTGCTGAAAACCGAATGAACGATCCAGAAAACAGGTGGCGTCAGGATATACCGACGTCAAAAAGTCCGTACTTCTCCCGGGTAATTTAATACCATATGCCCATGATTTGACTCAACTCGGTTAAAATGGATAGCTTTCGTCGTAATATATTTTAAAAGTGTACGTACACAGATCTCCGTCCCTATCAGGACCGCATAGTTGAAATGGGAAGTCCTTCGGCAAATGACTAGGAGGGATCCTTTTCAAAATGTTGTCCATGTCCAACGTTTTTCTCCATTCAAGATTCTATCAAACAATAAACTTCTTTAGGACTAAGCTCAATCATTATTTTTTATAAGAAACATGTAAAAAAACTATTATTTAAAAAGTCATACTTCTTTCAACATCATTGCAGCTTTGATAGGATCTCCTTGTCTTGCTAAAATACAAGTATGCAAATTAAAGGGGGCAATTTCGTACCAATGATCTCAATTTTTAATGAAAGTGGTGACAGGGGTTATTTCCTGCTTCCACTCCTCCAAGAGCTCTTACCCATAAGCCACCTATTCAGCATCACATCTTTCGTTTGAAACTCATCAAGTCCAGCGTCTTTTATAAGTTCCCGAAACTAAATAAATCACGGGATATTAAAAATTTTAAAAATACACTTCCACGCTAAAATCATTGACACAAATATACTTACAATTCCCAACGATTTTGACTCCAATGTCTTTGTATCCAAATTATTATTGTGGAAAGTGCTGGATGCGGGCATTGCAGGGGCTGGAGCTGGGATTTCAACCGAATTCCCAATTTCCAACTGTCCGACCGCAGCGTCAATGCTCTGAAGAGCAGTTGTAGAAACCATTTTAGCTAGTAATTTATTTTTTCAGTAGTAAATTAAAATCCCAACTTGGCTTGCTCAGCTATGAAACTGAGAGAGCGAAAATTTATTAAATGATATTAACTCCTGGTGAAAAAAAAGTCAAATGAAAACTTTCGCATTCTTCCCTTCCAATATATATAGTTTAAAGTTAATTTTGAGGGGTCTCCTCGTGTAGATCATGTGCTATTAGGACTACTAGGTAAATGTTATAATTTCCCCCTTCAAGAACCCCTGATTGTAAAGCAAGGAAAATCTTAAAGGGTATGAAATTTAGTTAATAAGGCATATATAGATAATATATAAAGACTATTTATGAGGGTGGTATGTACATATGACTCTGCAGTGTTTATGGTATTGTAAAATAATGGGAAGAGCACTAAGAAACTAAACTGGTTTCTTACGCTGGGCTGAGTTTCTTCTCACTGGCTGATAGTGTTTGATATTTTGTGTAAAAGGGGAAACAATTCTTGACCTAGATTGTCTTTCGTAGGTATGAGTCAACATTACAAATGCAGTTTGTTTCATACATCATCAGCTATGCATGCGTGTAGTAAATAAAACGCATATTTGGGAATCTCTTGCATCACTTGAGCTGAAAATTTTTGGGGCTTGGGCTTTGATTATGTGTATCAGTTGGACTGAGATTTAAACTCAACAAGTACAATTTGAATTTCATATAGCTATTGTACAAATTTTAAATAAAAACGAAAGTGTTCTTATTTTGTATAACCTGGAATAGCATAGAAGAATTCGAAGAAACTAAATCAAGGAAATACAGATCTCGACATTTATTTTGAAAAGTCATTTCACATAAAGAGTGGAATACAAAAACGAGCAGACAAATTATATAAGCTCTAAGCGCATTGATTACGGAAGTATCCTTGCACAAAATTTGTTAAGATAAGAAAGTTCATTCGTCTTGTTTTGGATACCAATAATTGCCTTACAAGTATAGCAAGATTACTTGGGTATGGTCGATGAACTCATAACTGGTTCTGCGGTTGAGGGAAGACTAAACAATATAAACATACTGTCTGGGGACTGCCTTGGGGATCAATCTACAGTGCTGACTTATTACATCAATGGAACATTTTATAACAATATTAAATATCAGATTTTGAAATGTAAACAAGATCTTTGCTCGTCAATACTTAAATCAATTATAAATTGGACAGGATTGATACTGCCATAATTACAGCTATCATCAGATTTTCTGCCATTGTTATTGTTTACCTCTCTCTCCATTGACCTCATGACCATTACCTTGGCTCTTGATGAGTCATACATCGTCTCATATATTTCCATTCTATGACTCATTCTCCATAATCCATGTCAATCTCAGGCCATAAGAAAAACAAATATAGGTCAAGCGTGACATTCTCCTGTAAACTCTTATGGATCCCATAATTTTCAGGGGATGGATATGGAATCCAAACATATCCACCTCGTAAAATACATAGATGAATCATTTGGCAAGAAAATGTAGTGGAATTTTCCAATTGAAAATAGTCCCACTTTGGAAACGGAAATGAAATCCACATGCGATTATTGGTTCCACAACTTTATTAATTCTAAATTTGCACTTAGAATAATTGGATTGCTTTATAAACCCCAAGGAATCCATCCCGTGGGGCATGTTCCACATTATTATCCTGAAATTCACCATCTCCTCAAAAAGTTGAGGAAAAGACCCCGGGCCGTAATGTTGTTCTCCAAGATTTAATAAACACACATACTTGTAGGACAATTTATATATTTAGCGTGTCTCGTAAGAAACGCAAGTGTTTGGAGTAGTAGTGGGCAATAAACATAATCCGTTCCAGCACGCATACCAATCACCCAAAGTATTAAAAAATAAAATACGATTTAACTAATCCAACCGGAAGACGGTTATTTTCTTGATAAATCATAGTGGGGGAAAAACTGTAGAAATCTATATTGTATGTCTACAAGGGATTATTCAGGAACTACCTAGCTAAACGAGCATTATATAATACCAGAGAGGACTTAAGATCCAATCCCGCTGACGTCTAGTGCCTCCAAAGTATATTATGTCCTCGTAGTAAGGCATAACCATCTATGATGTATGCAAGTGGCTTAGGATGCCCGGGTATATATAGAGTAGAATTTTATTATTTATGTTGCTGAGAAAAATATGACGGAGGTGTTAACATCTCTGGAGGAGTAGTGGGTCGGGTGAGAAGAACCAATTTTCTCCCTGGAGAACCCTATAAATTTTATAATGGGAATATTTGGTCGGATGAGTTTCTCCCTACAGGATTTCAGCCAACCACTCCACCCTAAGTGGCTATTTTTCAATTTTTCCCCAAAATTGAAGTTTTTATGAGGAATTAGCTAAATGTAATATAATCTTTAATCAGAATTCCATTAAATTTATTACTTTCTCATGTTCTCTCTGGTGGATGGAGACTCCAAGGTGAGGGAAATATACGAGCAAAGTTCAACTCCCTTAAAAAAACCTTCAAAAAATATAATCCAAATTGGCATGTAGCCCTCCTAGTCCTAAATAGGCTCTTTAGACTTTAACCAATCTATTTCACCATTAACAACATACGACTATCCTACCTTCTACCTCATCATCCTCATTCCCGATATACCCGCTTTTCATTTCATACAACCCTCCGCTTTCTTTCTCATATATCCTCCAAAGTTGATTTGAGTTCAAGTTCCAGGATCCAATTAGCATTCAGGGAAAAAAATCGTTTCATTTTACCCGTCTGCTCCCACTCGCAATGAATATTCCGAGGGATTTCTAGGAAACTTTAATCAGTAATTTGGAAAAGCGATAAATAAGAAGAACAAAGCCCGGGCTCAATTACCCGTTGAAATGTTTACTCCTCTACGGCTTTCCTTTCCTCGTCCAAAGCTAGAGAGCCTAGAGCGCCAAGGAACTCCCAACTCGGGCACCGGCTGATAAGGATTACAGCGGGGCCTGAGCTCTGGAATCCTAGATTTCTGATACTTCCCATCATGTCTTGACGCGAGAACGGAACACGAAATAATTTCCGGGAACTCATTTGAACCGTTTTCAGATTGAAATTGTCTTGTTTCATTCGAGGGCTTGTGGGGACTTTCATAGACTCCGGGTATCAAGTCGAGAGGAGGCTCAGTAGTCCCAGGTCTAACACGGGCTCTAAGAGCCGGCTTTGTTTCCGAGAACTCGTGGTCACTACTGGGTGGATGGTCCTACAATGCTCCATCCAGGATTATATACTGATAATTCTATGGCTCCTTTCCATCCCGTTATAACATTAAGGATATAAAGTATCCAAAATCAACTCATCCGGACACTCAATCTAATCTGGTGATCTAATTACTCGTGTAACATACGACTTCCTGGGAAAAACTAGACCTAAACCTCTGTGTAAGGTTGCCAGAGCATCTCTCTCTCCGAGTCATTAATGATCTTGTGCGTAGGTGGTGGCTCTCTAGGTCTTCCTCGACCCTCGTCGTTTAGAACTGGAGGGTCTTTGTAATCAAGGGCTGATAAACTCAAGATTCTTATCTAAATCTACCTTACAAGAGTTACGAGCCGAGATAGGGATGATTTTATACAAGTCTTATCTACCTGTTTGGACCCGGGCTTGTTTACGTTATTTTGGATAAATCCGGAGAATATGGGCTCGGCTATTGAGTTCATTTTAAGTGCCATCGTCAAGATGTGCTGTGTTGAATATAATTTACAGCAGCTTAGAAATCTTCCATAATTTTAATTACTGGCTGGCCCTATGCATTATCTACTCTCCTTATTTACTACCATTAAAGATTTTGTTGTTCAACAGAGAGCTACAAATTAACTCTATCTGATATCGGATCAAAGATAGTAAATTATTAAGATAGACTACTTGAATGTAATTAGCGTAATTTTAAACCCGATCCTTAGAGATAGTCGCAAATCCTCTTTCAAAATAACAAATTAAGAACCTCTCAAATCTCAGGGCCTAAAAAACAATCTGGAATTATAAATAAACTCAAAGGCCATTAAATCCCATCAACATACAGACTTTCGATTGGAATTACAAATTAGAAATGCGATTGCCCTCATTTCATTACACAACTCCATGCCCAAACCTTAGCTAAGAAATATCTTATCACTTTGATCCCTTACCAACTCTCAAAGACCAAATGCTCGCATCAACCTGAATCCTATGACACCAGGAAATAACCCACAATAATTTTATAATTAGTGTTTCCCTAATAATGCCCTAGTCATGTAGATGGTGAATGATTTTGCGAAACCTTTCTCCAGACGTTGAATAAGCAGACACAGGCAAAAGCAAGGCCCTGATCCTCCACAAGCCATCCGATTTCCATGCCACTTACCACCACGTCCTAAAAACGATGGTGAGATTTTGGAATAGGCTGAAGAATGAGTAGGACCAACTTAAGGGCCTTGTGCAATCAAAACATGTGGATAGTGGATAGGACATTGTGTTAAAGTGTTGGTTGTGGCCCATAGTTGTAGAAATAACATAACTACATCCGCCATAGTTACATGAAGAGAAACACAGGAGAGAGGACACACAGTAGGTAGTCGGCACAGTTACCTCAGGAATCCAATCAGGTTCACATCTGCTGGCTCAATTATTCATTCACAATGGAATGCTTGTGCATTGCCACCGGTGCCGGTGTGATTGTGAGGCTTTGGTATTCACGGATTCCCCATCTCGAATATCCAGGCTGTAAAATTATGAAGAGGGTTTCCAGAGCAGAGTATGTAAATTTGTTGTAAGGCCATTAGGGAAACTGGATCCTTCTGTGTCCATTCTCATTTATTTATGAATGCCCTGTGTGGAGGGCTCTCCACTTCTTTCTTTCAATACCGGAGAAAGCAAGAAAAATCTGGGAGTTTAACGAACTCAATATTTGAAATCCGTTTGGGTAGTGTGGCCTTTCAGGAACATGGAGCATTGAGTATTGTGGTTTGGGCTAAATTTCTCGCATGCAATTAGTTGGTGTTTTAATTGATGCTTCGCAGAGGCGGGGGTACCTGATGGGTGGAGAGCGGGTGTTAAATGGAGATTTTTGAGCTTGGCCCATTAATTTAATATTAATGGTTGAGGTGGAATTGGGAGGTGGGTCAATAAATCTTGAATTATTATTAATGGGCCTTGGACAGCAACAAATCAAAAGTTTTCTCAATGAGTGGACCCCTCTCTGAGTTTTCTAATTCATTTCATGTCTAAGTGATCTGGCTATTCTGGGAGTTGGGGAACCCCGTGTGGTCCTGGAGCAATTAATTTTATTATTCCTATTAATTCCTCGGGAATTATGCACAACTAGACATACATGGAAGGGTAGTCAGTTTTAGCGATTATATTATTTTTTTAATACTCGAGAAATGTGAGTTTCGAGCAACTCGGGGATTTTGGTCAGAAGAACATGCAAAGGCATGCACGTTGGATTCCTTTATTTTTTGAAAATCTTAAAGCATTACAAACTGCCTCATGATCATGGTTCCCAGTACATTTTGTCATAAAAAATCCTCAGTGGTTTATTACTGGGGATTATTGGTGATATATTATTATAATCCCTAGTCAGATATATATGTAATATGACATGTACCGTAATCCAAGAATAAATATTTACTCATGGAACACAGATCGTGTGTATATACATAATACGCATGTAATTCCATTTTTTGGGCAAGTTGGGAAACTGGGTACACATTATGGTAATTCCAAATGTCAAACCGAAGAAAATCTTTCAGATACAAATTGAATTAAAATAATTTTATTTATTTTGCCGATTCCGCTGATTTTGCTGCACGGCTGCAGTCAATAAATCATTTTTTCGTAGAACGGCTCATTCTTTATCTATCTGCGCTTTTGCCACGTAACTGTTGTTTGATTTATTTCCCCAAAAAGATTAACCCAGACTCATGGACTGGTTGATAAAAAATTGATATCCTGCGTATTTAAATACATACAATTTGAAAACATGCCCGTACTACCTACCTCATCATATCATTATCACCGGGATTTACGCCTTTTCCATTACTGACGTGTGCTGTTATGCTAATAGGGCTTAATAAAGGATTTTTTTTCAATAGCTAAGGATTTGCTTTCCAGGTCAAAAATTTTAATAAATTCTCAGGGAGTACCAATCAACTCTACCATACCTTTTGAAACCTCCTAGTCAATACAGTCTCTATTTTTTCTTATAAATTCCTGGTCAAAATGTTCTCGAGAAGTTTAATTCTTGTTGCTGGGCTTACAGTCGCCTTTGCAAATCGACAGTTCATCACAATTTTTGAGGACCAAGGCCAAGCCGGAGCATTTGTAACAATCGAAGACCAACTTCCTGATTTGTCAAACTACAGTGATTTCTTAAATAACGCATCTTCCTATTGTGCTAGTGGATGGTAAGATTTATTAAACATGTCTTGAAACATTGATGTGTTCTTTATTATAAATTTGAAATTTGAAATAAAACTGAAATAGGTGGGTAGCATATACAAACCCGGGATTCAATGTGGAAGGAGGGATCGGAGTAGTTTTGGACCAAACTGAAGATAATCCTCGGTGTGAAAATAGGGTTTTCTTTAACTTCAAGTCCCTCCGTTATCTTGGGAATCAAAACTCTGACGTTCCATCGATAAGCCTGTACTCCAAAGCCAATTACCACGGTTATGAAGCCTTGGTAGACCCCAAGGGTGATGGTACTCCATTAGCGAAATTGCCCTTCGGTCCGCTATCCTACGCCACGACGGGAAACTCCAACTGGACATTTTATGCTGGTGAGGACTTCTCAGGCTCTTCTTGGTGCGTCCGATCTACTACCAAGGTCCACTTAGTTCCGCAAATCAATTCGGCCTGGGCTCTTGTCAAATCCGTCGCTCCTGGTTGTGATGAGTAATGATGTCCCTTATAACTCTAGATTATTTGGACTGAATGGATTGTCGTTGAATTGTGCTGTACTTAGACGCATAATTGAATGTTTACTAAAAATTTTGTGAATAGTATAAAGATTAGAAATGAATATTTACTAAAATGCTGTGGTGTATGCTTCAATATTAAATGTTCAGGGTTTTTCATAACTTAAAATTTATAGCATATTTCATATACCTATTGCATGGTTGAAAAAAATGTGAAACTTGCAAATTTGAATAAGGGTTAAATGTTAAGAATAAAGGAGTTTATTTTCTTGATGAACGATCAAGTCAATTTCTAAGCTTAAAAGATGAAGATTCAAGGGGAATGTGGGGTAATACCTGAAATTAAAGTCTCCCTTCGTTTGCAGTGTTAAATTTCCCGTTAACCAAGTTTAAGTTTGGGCTATTTGTAAAGAGCCGATAAGACCGACAGTGGGTTGGACATGATGGATTCATTTCCACTTTCCCCATCCCACTTTGGCGTAATTATCACCAAAGGGGGCTTAAAGTTACAAACTGATACAATAATTTCCCGAGATACGTTCATTCTTAAAGCATTTGGCTATTAGACATAAGCCCCCTCGACTTCCGTAGTAATCGTTCAAAAAGTCCACGGGACAATCTTATCTTAACTTGCCCTTCTGAGTTATGGACGCTTTTTCTCAATCAAAAGTACAGATCTTTCAGACCCATCCTCAAATAGAACTTCTTAAGCTTGTGGTTTTCTTCTGCCTTCTACCATTACACTCTTTTCTTGAGATGGACTGAAATCATTAAATACATCAACTTTTTCGAAAGCGGTGGTAATAATGTTTTTTCTTCTTCAATCCGGGTTGCTGTTTCTCTCTGAATAATTTAGGTTGAATCTCACATATTGTAGTCTAATTTTTGCATTCTTTAAATGTCGTTTTAACAAATACAAAAGTATAGGCCATGTCTTAAAAATTAAACCCTCGTTCTATTATTTTTGAACTTATATAACATTCAAATAGTCAAAACTTGCAAAATCATCCTATAAAGTAAGCCCGTAACGTTCTATCTTCGATATCCCCAACAGGAATGGGCTAGAAATCATTGTGTGTGTCTCTGTCACACTTTGACCCTGGTGCCCACTTCAACCCACTCAATGTTTAATTTTCACATTGCCCCAAATGAAACTTAATGAAAAAGATTAAACATACATTTCTGACGTCTCAGTGCAGGGATGCCCGTAATGAAAAGCCCGATGACTATTTGTCATGAACGTATACTATAAGCCATTCCTGTTACAACAAGCACCCATGGCCTAGTTATCCATTAAGTCTAATGACAGAGCACAATTGACTGCATTAGACTTTTTAACTCATTACAATTGAGTTTGCTAGCCCTGAATTCCGAAGCGGTGTACTTAAGTCAGTTAAAGGGGAAAAAAGTCCAAGAATCATATAAATATCAATCTCAATGGCCATCCCTTCGATCCAAGCTGTTAGAGATTGTAAGAGTTTCTCTTACTGAAAGTAAGAAAAAAAGGGGGAAAGTTTTAGCTTCATCAGCAATTTTGAGTCACTCGGACCGTTTTCAGTCACTCAAGCACTCAAGGCAAATGGTCACTTTTCTCTTGACCAAAAGAACAAGCCCACACCGACCGAACCACTCAACATTTACTTCCATTGACAGATACATGGTCATGCTCATAGCCACATATCTTATTCCAAGTCTCACTGCTTGGTGGGAGAAAGGCAGAGGAAAAAGCTCAAAGCTAAAAAGAAATGCTCAGGGAAAAACGGGGGAAAAATCCGAATTTTCCTCACTTAATTCAATCCATTGGAACGGTCCATCGTTTGCTTTTTTGTTAGCTTTGAGGTCCTTGCGTTCCCCGTGTTTTCACAAAAGTCCAGGCTCGAAAGTAGTTTCAAACTTTGAGATAAGTTAATATCAAGGCGGGTTAATATTTTAAGACTTTTGTAATCTCCTCAAGAGTCGAGATAGCTAATTCCAGGATGGATCTGTGGGAAAACAGTAGCAAGTGCTGGAGAGTTTTCTTTTTTTGAAACTTTCGATACCACTGGCGCTGGTTTTTACGTGATGTGTGCGAAACCCTAAAAGATTCTGGCTCCATCACCACCAAAATGATAAAAAAAAACCTCTTCTGTGTTTTAAGAAGGAAATTCATCAATTTCTTTCCCTCTCCTCTATTGTTTCGTTTCTGATGATATGAAAAATTACAGGTTTCCTTGCCCTGACTTTGATTTAAATCCCATTTCTTCCTTTTTGATGTCCATTTTAAGAGCTTTTTTCTCATCTTGGAAGGCCATGGTGTGTACGATGCTACTCTTTAGCTGGGATATGGAGGCAGTCAACTCGAAGGACAATTACTCATGACGTTCCGTATATAGATCCATGCGATGTGTGTGTACATGTTAGGTTCATATTTATTTATATCGTTATTCGTTATTCTAAAGTACAGAGTGTCACATTTCCCAAGGTTTTGGTTCGTTGCCTTTCGGCTTGTTTGAGTAGATTCCAAGAGGTTGATGTACGATGAGAAAATGTAAATTCAAAAACTTGTCATCCCACTTTCTTATCGAGTTCAGAATTTTGGACTTTGGACCTAACTGGCGTTGTTCAATTTTAAGATCGTTGATTTGTAATTGTATTTCTATTTCTAAGCTCCTCAATTTATTTAATCGGCCAAGCAATAAAATCCAATCTGTACCAGAAAAAACAAAATGAATTAAGCAGACTAAACTAAAAAAAAAGGGAAAAGAGCCCCATTCAAAATGCTATAGTTAAGATGGAGTTAAGACATTAAGACATTAAGACATTAAGAGTTAAGCCCTCATCAAAGAAATTGGATGAAGTTTTTTATATTTTATAATTTTCAAGTTACTATGTATCCATGTATCCATGTATTTACCATTTAAACTTAAACGGAATAATAAATTTAAAAATTTTAATGAGTTAAGACAATCATCAAAGTGATTCAACCTCGCGAATTGATAACAAGTGTGGGCTTTTGGGACGATTTTTTTCCTACAAAACTTATATTTGATTTAGGCCAGTAAGTGCAAGTACTTCATCCAGAAAATCGTTCCCATGGGAATCTGCAGATAAAAGGACAAAGAGGTCAAGCGATTGCAAAGATAAGCCATCCAAAAGAGATTTGTTTTCGAGTCGGTTAAGCCATGGTGATCAAGCTTTAAGAGGGTCGAGTGGGGCATTTGGCAATTTAGAGACCTATGTTTGTTTTCATTTATGAATTCTATCCTGAATGAAAAAATAAGATTACTTCAGTAGGTATCAAGAATTGTAGTCAATCTGACGTTCTGACTAACTATTTTCGGAGGAAATTGGAATTCGATGGTTTTACATTAAATAAAATAGTTTACTTCACCAACATAAACTAACGAAATATAAATAAAAACCTCTCAGAGACAACTTGAGTAGTTTTGAATTTCGAATTTCCGGTTAGTTTAGCTAACCGAGTTGCCCACTAACAGATTATATAATCTTGGTAGAAGAGTCTTATAGTAAGTTATGTAGCCAGTTTATGAATTTATACTCCTGTGAGATTCTACGAATAATCATAAGTACTTACATTTTTAAACCGGCAGATTGTATGCAAAGCAGCTAGGTTAGTAAATATTATGTGTCGGAAGTTTATTTTGGGGGTAAGAAATTCAATTTTATCCTATTTCAAAATCCCATCAAAAACATCTCAGGCGAGTCAAAATTAGTATTATCAAGTGAGGAGGACTCGAGCTAATCTTTTGAACTGATGGGACTCTTAATTTAATTTTTTTTAGTACATTATCGTTTACCTCATGTTCTACTTGTTTTTCTAGCTCAGAGAAACATACGTTATGAAATAGCTAACAATCAAATAAATAGTAACGTAAAAAATAATCCTCAGTTTATTTTCTTAACTAAAACAAATAGAGTACGTTCCTTCTGGTTTTAAATTAAATAAAAAAACTACAAAAAACTTTCTTGGATTGCATTTTGTAAATCCAAAATCAAAGTATTCATGGCATTTACAAGCAAAAAAATCTCCCATCAAAGAAATCCACAAAAAATTCTAAAGTAGCAGGAAAACCACGTAGAGCCCTTTTTCATTCCGTCACCCTCAAAGAAATCAAATTTTCCGCACAGAACAACACCATCGTAATAATAATGATAATAATCCCCTTTACCTCCCCTTTGACTTCCTTTGAGGTCGAGGGGGGACGATTTGAGTAGTACAGAACCTAAGCTCAAGTAGACGTGTGGGTGTGTATATTCATTTTTCTACCCTCTCTCCTCCTATGGAAGAGTTTTTGTGTATTACTATTATTATTATTATATTATTAGACTAGGCGGTGATGGAGAAATGAGTATTGGTGGCATATCTTGGCTTTTTGTCGACACGGCACTAGCCCCCGTGTACAAGGTAGACGTACTCGTCGACCTCCCAATCCTTCTCAAGGACCTCTGTGACAAAGGTGCCAATTATGAACAATAGAGTTCTGATTGAAAACAAATCTGGATGACTGTCACCCCGGCCCTGCCAGCTTCCAATCCCAGACTCCAAAGTCAACTCAAGGGCTTTGTCCTTCGTATTTTGCACACATCCTCATTTTAGACAACACCATCTTTACCTTCTCGAAGGTTCAGTGTGGAATTTCTTCTGCTTGTGTACAGCCTGTTATCACTCTCTATCATAATAAAAAAAAGGATTCTTATTTAATACCATTTATGAAATAGGGGGTATTTTTGAAAAGATGATTAATCAGGTGAAACTGTATTTGTTTAGGTTCCGGCTAAAGATGTCAGAATTATTGTTATCAACTCGTGTTGCTAAGATAGAGCCGACAGGATTTATTTCCTATGACTGATACTGATACTCGGCTTTAATTTCCTGTTCCCGAATTTCTTTGTCATTAATGTGCGAGGACTGGGCTGTGATTTTTTGTTGGAATCGACTCTTATTGGATTGTAGATTTCTGTGGAAGCTGTCTCCGGCTTTTCATCCATCTCAACTATCTCAAGTTTCTTTGTATTTCTATTTGGAGTGTTTGTGGATTTTCCTGGGAATGGAGATGTTGACATGCTTGAAAATTATTTGTAGGAAGCTTTTATTGTTCTTGTTTGTATCAATCGTAGGAAGTTGGATTGGCACAATTTTAAAAGGAATTTTCTATGAAGAATGAAATAACATTTTTTGGTTCATACAAATAATTTAATCTCGTAGGGTGCAAATCTTTGTTTCATTCAGTCTGATTTCATTTGATTTGAACGCATTTCTTTTCACTGAAGGAAATTAACTTTTCTAGTTTTCTTGTCGTTAAGATTGTAATCATTTACTTACTTGGAGAGTTTGCGGGGATTTTATCTTTAGGAAATGTATTGAGGAGGTGTAAGGTGACAGGTTCAATGAGGACATGGTTAGAGTATCATTATTTAATCAGATTGCATAGTCGATGTTTTCTTAATGCTTTTGACAATTCTATTCAAGATATGGTTAATAAATAAATAAAATATAGTCCAGAAGTGATTATTACATTTAACCCTTTTTCAATAGCATAATAGTATCCAGTATAGTATGAGGGTATTTATTAAATTAACGCCTAATAGACTGAATTAAAAACACTATATTTCTGACTGTGAACAAATTTCAGGATTTTCAATACCAACAATGTCATTCAAACCATGTTTTAATTATTGGGATAACGGGAAGCTGAAATTTCTTTGTAGGAGAAATTTCAAGCTAAACGTAAACTCTTGGGTTACATCAATTAGAATGGCAATTAACTAATTGGATATGACAATTCTTCGAAATATAGTTTCAGATTTTGCACTGTTTCGTTAACTAGAGCTGAGCATGCACATCTACCAAATAGAAACTGTGAAAAATATTTAGTCTTTAACATGGTACAAATACCCAAGTTATTTGCATAGTACAAATACATTTATTGATAATTCAAAATCTTTTCAAATCTATCAAATCAAATCTCAACCCAATGCTAAAAAACATGTTCTGATTTTCTCTAGCACAAATAAAGCTTCCATTGAACCTCAATTTTGCCTCCTGTGATCTTAATTACTGACCAAGTCAGTATTTACCCACAAGTTCCCCAGAAAACTCATCAGCTATAATGTTAAACTATAATGTTAAACCTTTAATAAAACACTGCTCTAAACAATAGTAACCCACTCGGGTGACCGAAGCGCACACAGCAGTTTTATCCATAATGCATACGCATTGCATACTCTCAGAAAAGTTTCTTGCTATTTGTTCGGCCATAATAAGAAGAATGAGTACAAGCAAAGGAAAGAAGCCATAGAACATGGATCGAGTTCAGTACAAAGTTGAGATTTATGAGTCTCCTGGTTACCAGGAATTCCCATTCGGTTCATCCAAGACTCCAGTACAACTTATTACCTATATCTATCTACTCCTGGCTTCTTATCGACGGTTGGAACTGTAGAGAAGACGTCCTCCTTCCTTACCCGAGAGGAGAGAGACGTCTACATAGAAAACGTATACATTACCGCATTACCGATTCCGAGGAAGTAGGAAGAAGGCGGAATGCTAAATAAAATAAATGTGAAATCTATGCTCTCATTTCGCGTACGGAAGAGTAACAGTTCTTTCTCTATGCATGACAGGCTATTGTATTTTTCTATTCCCTCTGCTTCTACTATTACTTTGGGAAATAAACTTGTATAAGATGGTTAGCATGTCGGCCCCATAGACTCGTCCTTCCACGTTCCAGCATCTATAACAATAAAAGAAAAACACATTTCGTTTTGTCTTTTTGCATTGACTGGATATTTCCATTAGGCAATCACGGAATTGAGAACTCTCTTTTCAGTCTTGTCGGGTGGGCTTGGGTTTTATTTTATCGATCTGTCTCCATTTAGAGTGATGCCCTGGCGTTGGCTAAAATCAGTGGGGGCATGTTTGCAACATTTTGAATGACAAATACTGCCCGGCTCTTATAGACTGGGGCAGAGAGGGGGTGGGAGACATTTTGTGAATTCTAGGTGCACAATTGCAATTTCATTCCTTAAGATTAGAGGGAGAAAAACAATCTTTTTACTTAACTCAAAGTGCACATCCAAGCATGGGTACTAGATGGGGACTTTAAACCCCTTTAACAAATCCCAGAGACATTTAACCTTTGAAGTTCCATGTCAACTTCTCTTTGAGATGCTAAATGAGGATTTATTTATTCATTCATTCCCCACGGAGTTAGACTCTAGGATTTACCTCCTACCTTTTATGATAACTTAAGAGAGCCGAGAAAGTTGCTCATAATTGTCTTGAGACTTTTCAGTATCATTATTGGCTTTATTACTTGAAGGAAGAAAAGAAAGAAGCGAGGGAGCTCCTTTGTACATCCTCCGAGGAGAAATCGGTAAAACCCTTTGCATATCCTTCATGAGAAGATGTATTAAAAAAATATATAGCATGTGAATTAGAGTGTTCACAAATCCGAATTCTCACTTGTTAATACGTTGGGAGAGCTTTTATGAAAAAAAAGGCGAAGAGAGAGTATTTTTTCTCAATATCATTCCTATGCACCCAGAAGCCGTTCATAGTGTCAAGTTACACGTGTGTGAAATCGGGAGTCTTCTGAATTCGTTTTGTCACCCGACCCACTTCTTTGACGTTCTTTGATGATTCCAGAATAAAGGTCTTGTCACACTCACAAGGTACGCACAGTGGAAACGTGTTCATTGGAATCTAGACTTGTCCAAGTGACGTTAATTAAAATTTCCCCGTATCCATCATCTTCCCCCCTCACTATTCAAAGGCTAAAGATAGATGTGATACTATCGTATGCATTAAGGCTAGTACCTTTTTCTTTCCTTCTTTTGTATGGATGTCGTATATATTAGTATTTGGGAATTGAATGGATCTTGAGATTCTCGTTTTTTTTACCGTTTCGTTGAGTAAACCTTAAAATTCTTTAACCTTTTTCACAGTTCAGTTCAAGAATATGAAAAGAGACGCAGGATTGTATTCAGGAAATTAATAACGTGCGTCATTATTACGACTCGTGTTTTTTTAATTGTGTAAGGTGGAAATGTTTTTATTCGAATTTGAAATACGATTTAGAGACCAAGAAATTATTTTGAATGAAGCTTCAATGGCAATCTAACTTTTGAGGTTTTAAGAAAAGTTAGTCAAGTTAGTTTTAGTTTTCGTTAAAATTAAATCCCGTTTGTTCCAATTTAGCATCTACAAAGCACTTGAATTTAATGATTTTGAAACTTTAAAAAAAAGTTCAATCATCTGTTGCAAATAATACCACAATTTTAATATTTTCAAAGTGATCTTTCTCAGAATTATGCATTCTATCCGTTATGTATGTAGTTAAACTGGTTTAGAATAATGAAAGCCCATTTTCTACATTGAAGTTCAGTTGGAAGTATTGGATAGAAAATAGTTTGCTCATTCCTAAAAGTTGGCTGGAACAAAAGACTTGCTCATCTATTGTTAAAGTTTCAATTCTCATTCCATACACTTTGCATAGTTTTTCCTTTGGAAAATATACTCATCTCTAGACCATGCCCTAATTACAGTTTGCCTTTGTTTTAAGGTTCGTTGACTTTCAAAAATGCAAATCCTAGTGGTTGAATCAACACAGATTTTACTACCAGTATGGATTTTGGATGTTACAATAGTTACAAAAACTTGTGGTTGTGGTTCTTCATTTAAAAACGAACTGATTAACTTTTAAGCTGCTCCACGTTTCACTATTCTTGTAAACATTTTCAAATCAATAGCAATTGCTTTTTCCATCAACAAAATTGACGATTGCCCGGATATTTCGAATATGTGTTTCATAGATTTTAATGAGAAGATGAACTTGAGTTGTAATCTTATGACTAAAGCCCAAAGCAAAGTTGATTTTTAAGACGACGAGCGAATGTGTGACTCAGTAACTGGTTACAATGGGCTAATCATCTAATGAATTTTGGTCACTTAATTAAGCCCTTGAAGTTTAACTAAAATTAACTTACATGCAATTACCAAGATGTATAAATCTTACCATACAGCCAAAAATTAAAATCGTTATTATTCCTACCCTTTCTGACTAACTTCCAAAGAAAAAATCCATTAAATACTTTTCTACGCCCCATACTATTTTAATAATTGACTTCGGGTGAAAAAATCCTTAGAGCCTATTATTTCTTAATACTAATCCTTGGCCAAGGTTCCCCACAGGAAATCAATGCTTCCAGTCCACTTCCGACTGAAATCCTTCTTCATTTTCAACTTGTGCTTTTAATTACAAATGATTGGACTCGACCTTCTAATATATCCAGATAATTAGCAAATCCAGATTGATCTCATTTTTTTGCTCCACCAGCGGTTATTCCCCAATGGGGAAAAATCCCAAGCTCGACGCACGAGCTCTGAAGAAGGCATGCATTAATGTGATTAAAGGCAAGACATCATGCACATGATTTAGGGGGTGTTCGTGCAGAGTAGCCGGCCTAATCCGGCACACATGCAAATAATTATTTGTGATGGAGAGAAAGTGGCATCACTCCTTTACAATCCTTACACAAGCAAGGCATGCAACACCCTTCCAAAGATTTAAAATGTATTTCAAATATTCACCAAATTGACCCCAAGATTCGCACACAAGATACGTCACAGCTCTAGAAATCTAGAGAAAACTAATCCCTTTAGATAACGCAAACACCCGATAACTTTTCCAGCTCCGATTCTTAAAGCCCCAGGTGTAAAGTTACGATAAGACCTTTGCCCATAAAAATATTAGCTTAATGTCACCAAAATCTACTCACTCAACGTTACAACTCAAATCCCAGTCGTTTATCTGCCGGAATCGGTAGGGAAAACTTGTTGAAAGTCAAATGGTACAGAATCAGGGACGATTTGTAATTTCTAAACTTCTTAAATATCTACTTAATCAATTTCGTTTGATAATACCCGCTGCACCCTGCACCTAATCAATGACTTCTTGAATGGACACATCAAGCATTATAACACTTTCTAAAATACATGGCTCCCACAACATAAATTATAGATCCGTTAACTCAGTGTAAATATTTAATTATCTTTCCACCTAGCCCCCACTAGCCTCTTGATCTTACCCCTGTCAAGTTGACAAAGTGCAAAAGAAGGCAAAGGGCACAGGTGGAACCGACAGTGACACATAAACCGTTCCACGTGTACAACCTATTTCCATCTCCCTAGGAAGTCTAATAACCCCCACATCTGATTATTATGTATTCTTACAGTCCTTGCTATTCCCCAAGTCCCCCATGAAAGGGAAACAAATCAAAGGTTGAAGCAAATTACGCATCTCGCACCTCTTCCATTTGATTACAAAATAGGAAGCTACGCAGGGACATAATTTTCATCAAGGAAGTCCGGATTATATTATAACCAACTAATAATCATATTTCAGACTACACACGGGTAATCTAAAACGCGTTTCTGTCTCTGGACTCCTCCACAGGGCTCCACTACATCATCACTGCACTGTAAACAAGTAAGTAGAAGGAGCCTAGTGTATCCATATAAATATGCTATGGAAGTCTCAATATATTACGCACCCGGGTCTTTATATATGCTGAGGCGGAAATAAACCACCATGGGAATCAAATTACAATTCAAAACCAAATAAAACATCAAACCCGATTCCCATACAAACTAGCTGAAGTTCAGAAGAGAAAAAAAAACCGATTCGGAACTAGAAAAAACAGAATGAATCTAAATCTGAATCCAATCCATGACATGGCATGCCACGGTCGACTCGAGTGTAAATACGAGCTTAGAATTCCTAATCAGTTTCTTCTTCTCTGAGGATCCAAGGCTGCATGTCCATACACTCTCAGCTCTCTCCTTCATACGACGAGATAGCCCCACTCGCTTTCATGTGAAACGGTCGTATATTTCTCCAATTGTGATATGTAATAGTTGGGATGTTCGATGTGTACATTGCAATCTCATTCCGGCTCTCCCTGATACTACTACCCGCTCCACGTACGTGTGACGTGTTGTTTCAAATGATCCAAGTGAAATATAGATATTTCATTCATACTAATGTAAACACGCAAAAACAAACAACCCAGGCTGAGCTCTCTCTGAGACCACCTCACATAATGTCGACTGGATAAGTGCGTAGAGGACTCCAATACCCGCCGGTATCATTTTGATCCATATGGACCTGTACCCATGTTCTGTGGAGAATACCTTATTTAGATATCATGTGCCGTAGAGAACGAGATTAAGTAGATAGGGGCAGGCAATGGCACTCACGCGAACGGGAAAGTACGCAAAAAAGATAATACAGATATGATATCACTCTCCAAGGGCTGGTGGCACCCTCCAGTTCACCAATCCATTCCTTAGAGCCGGGGAAAATATTCTTAGCTCTGTTATAAGTGGATTGGACTTTTAAATTGGATCCTGAACCGAGCTTCATAACAAAACGGAGAATAGAAAATTCAAGTGCTTGAGATAACAATCGTTGAGTGAAGATGCCATCTCTTCCGCACACGGATCGTATAATGTGGAGGATTGAGCGACTGTCTCCAAGAGATTCACTTCACACAGCTCTGCATCATTATGGCATCGTCTCCATTAATTAGCCTAATGGTCTTGCTTTCAAGTAAGCCTAAGCTGGATTTGGAGTTCCAATTGTAGTTTAATAGTACACCTTCCCTCAGGCCTCATGTACCAGTTTCAAAATAAGAATGTTCTGGAAAATCCATCATAGCTCTCCAGCACTCGTTTACACTTTACTTAGAAACTCAATTAATCTGAACGAGTCGATGAATCTCTTGAGTAATTAAGTGCCATGGAATGCAAAACACCGATGAGCTTTGTAGTTGCGTATAATGATCGTAAGTAATTCCGCCATGTTCTACTCCAACGGTTGACTATCATGAATAGCGTATTTAAAAAAAAGGAAGCTAGGCCATTAATGAGCCACTATTGATAGGGACTTTTCAATTGTTAAGGGACGATTTGTTTTGTTTACAGCATCAGAATTATAACTCAGGCTTCCTTAGTCTAGTGAAACAATAGAAGAAGCTATGAGGTTTGAAATTCTGTGAGCTAGAGAGTCAGGCAGACATTGCTAGGGAATTTAAGTGTAGATATACGCTTGCTATAGGTTGTACACTATCTGCATAATAAATGTTGAATTTAAGCTTGAATATTGGTACGTTTTAATTTATTACGTTTGAGTTGACGTTTCTGGCTTATCAAAATCCAAAATATGAGATTTCAAACTTCCATATCAGTTTGAGAATTGTTTGTAACCTATGGAATATCATCTTGTCCAGACTGTTTTTAAGCACTAAATCTGATTAGATTCAGCATAATTTTAATAACAAAAATACCGTTTCAAGATATTTATGTTACGGAGAAAATCCAAGCTATTACCTGTTGTCTGAAATACAAAACACTTTTTGGAGAGAGAAACCGAGAGAAAGCTCAAGTACAGTTCACGCCATCTAATTTCTTTGAGAGCTTTCACACATCTCGGGTAACCCAAGCTTGAGTACAAAAAAGTTCCTTCATTCGTATTTATCAATATTTTGGCTAGCTTATCATACTTTGAAAGATTGATAACAAGTCCACGAAGAATCACTACAAGTTTTTTCCACATATCATCTCTACACTAATTATATCAAACAAACTATGCACAAGGTACTGCTGCAACAAATATCGAAGGGACTAGGTAACCAAGCCGGGGTTTCGAAAGTTAATCTATCAAATTGGCAAAGTGAGTAGGGGCAACGCGATGATTAGCAAACTTGAGGGTATTAGCAAAACTAAAGAAAATCTAAAGTAATTTTTCAGTTGAGTGAAGCATAACGCAGTGATTACTTTTCCTTTTGCCCTTTTCATTCTTGTAGAAAGTGGATGGGAAATTCATCTTGCAAAGATTCAAGAGTTGATGAGGACTTTTGGTTGATCAAAATGGCTTTATTTCTGTAATCTCTATTGAGTTGCTAACTATAAGCTAACCCTCAGTTTTTTAATTAGAAATGAACATTGATTCATTACAAAATTTAAGCGTTATTTAGCTTTTTTTAAATCTACTTTTATGGCATATTGTTTGAAGTTAGAAAATATAATATTGCCAATTCTTCTTATTTAACTAAATTTTATAATTTAGATTTGAAGTAACCAGTTAAAAAAGTCCAACGCTCAAAAGTTAACTAACAAACAAATAAAAACTCCCATTATTTAATACTATTATTTTATTGACTCAAAACTTCAAAAGTTTACAGAGTTACACGTTTTGATTTATAGCATTAGCTATTTTGGAAATATAATTCCATACACCATACAATTTCAGTCACATTATAAGCATTTAATAAAAGAGAGAAAAAGCCAAAAGGTTTTGTCAATATTACATTAGGTTATATTCCATATTATTACTTCGGCATTTATAATTAGTCCGAAACTAGCGTGGGAAAATGATTCTGATAAGATTTGTGAATGGTATTCTTGAAATCATCAACGGATCCGTTCTGCTTGTATAACTTTAAAGCTCCTTAATTAATCAAAAATCCAATTCCTCCTTTCAATTCACAAGCCCACAATACTACTCTACTCTACAGATATAGTGATACTTAGCCCACTAGACCAACTTAGTCCTATAACTAGAACAATAAATCAATCCCCGTCCTCCGAACGCTGGTGAAGAAAAAAGCCGAGAGAGAAGAAAAAGGTGTCGGAAGTTGAAAAAAGTAATTAGAAGCATCTTTCAACACTCTAAAGTCCAATCTAAAGCCCAGACCTGTTTCAGCCTTGTTATCGGCTCAAATGGAAATAATCCGATTATTCCCACTCCCAATTCCAATCAACTCTCCCTGTAACAAGTTAAAACCTTCGAATGCTAAAAACTTTCAAGATTTCAAGAGGGCTTAGCATTATCTTTGACACAGCCAAAAGTTTCAACAGATTAAAAACAGATCAGTAGTTGGGCAAATTTTCATGGAATTTTTCCCAAACTCACTCCCTATACTCTTTTAAGGAGTTCAGGTAAGTTCAAAAGAGGTCTCCTTTCTTACACAATTCCAAAATTCTAAGCCATTCAAAAAAAATACTCTCATCCCCACCTTCTCTGCACATTGTTATGCTAAACCCTGGGAACTTGATTTCTTAGAAACGTATTCCCAGCCCATGCCTGCAAAAAATATTCACCTACTTCTCCTTGCTACGTCTTTTCCAAAGCTGGGCTCAGGGGCGCTGTCTCCTGAGCTATTAGAGCAAATGTACGCCTACTGAGGGCCATTAAACCATCTTGAGGGGAAAAACAAGAGCGAAGAAAAGGGAAAGTGAGTTAACTTTTAAGAAGATGATGATGATATTACCATTACTATTATTGCTATTATCATTACTATTAAGACGAGAGGGGGAAAGGCCTTGGTAGTTTGGAGAGCGGGCGTGGAGCCTTCATTGGCCTGAGTGACTCTCTGAGTAAGGAGGACGAGGATGCTGGAAAAGGCTTTTCTATTTCAAAAGACTTTCTTATGTAGATGTGCTGGAGAATCCTCTCTTACATTTCCCAATTCCAACATACACATACGTACATACAAATACACGGAGACAACAATGGACTCCTCACCACTCCGAGCCTTACAATGGCAGTGTGTATAATAATCTGTATGAGGAAAATCCGAAATACAAAAGAATGCCCTCCTCTCTCAAAACTCGCAGGGCATTGTCCATTTAAGAAGTACAAATTTCAGTTTATACACATTTTTCAAGAAGTTGCTAGCTAGCTCCTCATCCACTCCAGAACATCCTCAAGCACCACCACCACCGCCAGCCCAGCCTACCCATTCTCTCTAACTATTCTTATTATTCTCTCTGGGAACAAGTAAAAGACGTTGTGCTAATGGAATGGAATCTATTGAAATCTGAGTGCCCATGGAAATGGAGGACATAGCTGGTAGCAGATAGGACCGAGATTTTTATTATTTTAAAACACACTGGAGCTCCAAAAATAAAAGATAAACGAGTATAGATCTAAAATGCTAAATACTGTATTTTCCTTGACCTCTGCCAATTACTAATAGCTTCCAAGTTCCTTTGATGATTTAAAAAATCTCAGCGGCCCTAGCTACTAATACTTGGAAATCTGGAGCTTTTGAATCCGTCGTCCCCCACGTTTTCTGCGAGCTTGCAAGTAAATTAAGCCGTGGCTGAATAGGGTCATAAGTGCACGAAAAAAAGAACCTTAAAAGTACTAGAACATATTATTTGACGTACAATAGAAAACCCCGGAATGAAATCTTAAGTAAAGTGAAAGCATTTAGAGTAAATGTACATTTATTCAGAGAAACAAGGGCTGTGTGGGAGTCCCAAGCTCTAGTTCCAAGAGCTTCTCTCTCATTTGCATAGAGAAGACGAATTTTAATTGAGAGTGGAGACGAAGTTTTTTTCCCTTCTTAAAAAAAGTCTTACCAAGTACTTATTTCTTTCTCTTTCTGTCTGTTTCCATTGTCTGATGAGGCTTGGGTTGGCGGTGGTGGTGGGTCTTGAAATGTATGTCTTGGGGTCCTCTCCCATCAAGCCAGTATATAAAAGAGGACTAGGACTTTGCCTACAGAGACGCACAGCTTCAGAGGATTTTCATGGAGTTGATGTAGTGCATTGCATTATAAGATGTACATAATATAATCTCCTTGAGTGAAAGGAAGGAACGAGGGAAAGGACCTTCTATGTCAGCCCTTTACTTTTGTTCATTCAAGGATCCAAGATTCTACATTTGTGGAGATGGAGAAAAGGTTCACTTAGTGGTAGCCTGTTAAGTGAACTCTATTTTTTAAGACTAAAAAGCATTACCGTTGACTGGGGAATGAATGAATAGAGAAAAGGTTGCCAGAAAGCAACTAGAAGTAAAAGATGTTGGCTCAAGATTATTTTTCATTGTTTTTAGAGAAAAAAGAGAAGGGTCGGGTTCGCATAAGCCCTGAACGTACAAAAGCCTTCTTGAGGTTTTAAGGAAAGAAAATTGAGGAGAGGGCTGTGGTCGGTGGTGGCCGTGGTGAAAGCTTGTGCTTAAATAGATTCTTGGCTGATGAAATTGGAGGAATCTTAACGGCTCTTGTAGGGTGTTTTATGCCGTCTTGGGGGATAAGTAGTATAATACCCTCTGTTTAACTAAATTAAATTAAACTTGTGGTAGGGGCAGAGTCTTTTTACGGCCTTCCTATGAATATTCCAGACCTTGTGTCGTTCCTTCCATCAGTTTTAAAGTCATCAAGTATCCATTTAATGGACTCTCTCCCAATACCATTCAAACAACAATCAAATGGCAAATGGCAAATCATGGCTTGGGAAAAATTTCCACTCTATACAGCTCTCTGTTTATTTATTGAGAGACTAGGTTTTTTTGACAATCTTCAACTTCATTCACAAAGATCCTCAAAACTTTCCATGGCCCTTGAGTTGACACGGAGTAGTTGGGCAATTTATAATAGCAAATCGAATCAACTGAGGAAACTCTAAGAGTCTAACTTCATTGTTGTTTTTTCAAAGCTCCAGACTTATCCCTCTTTGCTGAAAAAAAAATTGAAAACCATCTACCAGCTCTACAGACCGCAAAAGACAGAAGGCTGGGTTCCATTTATTTCCATACAAACTCTAGGAGCCACCTAAAAACCTTCACCTCTTCCAGATTAGACTTACAATTTATCTGTCGGAGAAAAGTTTTGCAATAATACACACACCAATGTATAGGATATTCAAGTAGCAGGCCATCCACAAAATCCATTCACAGCATCCACCATGTCTAGTGACTTAGCATGGCCTCAGAAAATCCTCTCATCTCCTCTTAAACTTAAGAGAGAGAAGAGCGAGAGAGGCAGGAAGCCACGTCGGATATTGTAAGCTGGTTCTTGGTGAGAGTTTGAATGTTTTTCGTCGACCTCGATATTGTTCTTCTTATGACAACTCACTCAACAAGCCAAGCTACACAAACGAACCGTTGCCTAAGCACGGACCATCCATTTAAGATCTTAAGACACACTCAACAACAAACAAAAGGCCGAATTCCAAGTCACGTCCTCCAGCATTTCAAATCCGAAGCCAAATAACAATCAACTCTGCTATTAGCACCCCTTAAAATCCTCCTCAGTCCAAAAGCAATTTGTGCATTAGCCCCCACCGCCGGCCTATCCGAACTTGACTGCCTTTATGAAAATAGGAAGGAAAAGTCTCTCTTCTCTAATTCTGCCTTGTCTTCCCTTCATTGTCGTCATCCATGAATGTATGTGGGACTCTCGTGAGGGTATATTCCTCGAGTTACTTATAGTCCCTGGAAGTCGATCGTATAGGTAGAGGGGTATAAAGGTCTATATCTTATGCTGATGACATTAAATGTATTCCTGGAAAGAGAGGGAAAGTAGCGGAGGGAAAGTTGGGGTAAAAAATACACACATATATAAATATAGATATACTGGAGAATGAGAGAGGGATGGAGAAAAACTAAGGAAGTTTGTTCAAGTCAAGTAGTGGTACATAGAACGTCTTGGTCTTAAGGCCCCTTGCATAGCTGAACCTAGTGGTGGTGGTGGACTAGACCAGAGATGCTCAATGTAGGTTGGGGGCTCTTGGAGTTCTTTCTGGCTCTCATTCTTTCTCCCCAAGAATAACAATAGGAGGACGTTTCATACTTCATAAAGTTTGAATGACCTCCTGGCTCGTGAGCCCTTTCCTTAAGAAAAACTAATAAGTGACAAAATTCTCGCTCGGAAATTTCTGACAGATATTAATGTAAATTTATTTTGCTACGGCTCAATGGAGCAAGACACGATTTAAGAGCTTCCATAGAGTTAAGGATAGGGAGGGAGAAAGTCCTGGAAAGAAACCACACCACACTCTATATAGATGTGGTAGTACTTCCATAACCACCACCACCACCATTCTCTCTCTCTTTTTACCAACACTTGGAACTACTACTCAAAGTACTCGCATATCTAATATTATCCTTCCGAGTACTAACACATACCAAGGCCCTTCTTCCTATATACTTGTGTCAGTCAGCAACAAGACTAACCTCATTTCAAAACTTACGCGCTTTCTACTACTCACTACCAAAGATGGATCTATTTCCCTATAGATGAAATACAAAATGTATACCAATGGATGTGTCTACATAGTAGAGACATTGTATTTTCCCTAGTTGAGCAGAAGCAGCTTTGAAAAGGTTGAGACGTTCATGTCCTCAGTTGGTTAACGGATCGGATAGGTTCTTCCGGACTTTCTCGATGAAATTTATTGTTGACTTTAGCAACTGGAAGAGAGAGTCCAAGTTCTTACATTATGACAGAGTTTTTTTAACCTTCAGTCTCATCATTAGCCATCATCATAAGATTCTTCAAACGGTCTCAAATCCACAAGGGGCATTTCACATCGCGCGGAATCATACTGTGAAAGATTCAAGGTGTAAAGTATCGAGAAAAAATAGGTTCTTGAAATATGAGCAACGGCCCACACTGCTATACCAAAAGCAATAGCAAGTAGGATAAGGCTGTTGTGATGTCTACCATTGCGTTAAACTTAGAGGGGAGAATGAATTACATGAAAGCTGTTATGACTTGTATATCCAGTTGGCTCTTCCACCTTTTTAAGATACAAAGGCGTATAGAGCCGTCTTGAAAATGATTAAAGATTTAGACAATTTCTTCCTGAGCTTTGGCCAAAATCCCTTGTACTACTAACACAGCTCCTTCTCCTGCTCCTGCAGGTTCCATGCCTTCGTCAACATTTTATTATTTCTCATTTTCCAAGACTCAAAGCTCCAGAACCGTTTCCCTCATCCTTCATCTTCTTCAAAATCCGGTGGACAGCTTACAACTAACCCTCTTCCTGTATTTCATACACAGGGAGAATTAGTCGTAACCAGTCGAGTGATTATCCACCGACACTTTTATCCATTAGTAGTGCTCATCATCCAGGGTATGAGGAGGTTCCGGGCTTAAACCTTTCATGAGTGAGTCAAGCAGTAAGAAATCTTCTCTACGGCGCTGGGTCACCCGGGATGAGATAAAACCGGGTAGGAAGAAACCGGCATCGCACGTGCATCATTTCCCTTTCCTCCTCTTCAGTCTTTGTCATTTCTCCACATTTGAATTGAGGAATATAAAGAACGTAGTCAAATGCCCCGTCTTCTTTCAATAAATTATCCATCCATTTTCCATTTCCAGTTCAAAAAACAACTTCCACCCATATGCACCGGGACCGACTATAAATATACGTGAGAGATGATGGAAGACGCGAGGACGTGGACGGAGAGGAAGCCCCCGGTTTGTCTTTGTCTTCACAAACTTACATCAAAAGTTTTTCTACCGATGATGATGAAAGGAAACAAAAGGCTTCTGACATTCCCTTCAACTTTTACAATAATAATCAGCTCCCTAGAACTCCTCTACCCTTTTCAATGCACCTAGCAAGAAACGACGAGTGCTCACAAACTTCTTCACTCGAGGTGATGGCGTATAGTTTTTGCATATGTAATGCATGTATATTTTATTATATCCAGGGCTGGGCTCAATTGGTGACTGAGCAGTTCATGCCGTTTCCTATTATCTGAAATAAAATTTCCGCATCAAACTTGTTCCCGGGGAGCATGGCTAATTATTTTAATTAGCCTTGAAATCAAACTATTCAATCTCTCTCTCTCCCCACAAGACCAAGAGCACAAATCTAATTTCTCACTCTGCCTGCAAAAGTAATGATTGAAGAGGCAGGCACACCGTGACTTGGTGTACTCTGGGGACTCTAAACCTCTTCCACTAGGGACAATGCGACTTTTATTTGTTTTCCTAAACAGTGTCATTTCACTCACAACTTCACCTTCCCCAAGGCATGTGCATACATGGATGAATCAACCAACCAATGGATGAATCTAGGTAGTAGAAAAGCCCAACAAGGTTGAATATTGATTTTATATTTCCAGCAAGAACAAAACATCAATTTTTTATCATGTCGCATCGCCATAAAAATTAATCTTGGCCAATAAGCCGGATACACTGAGAGCAAGAGGTAAACGAAAATGGGCCGTACAAGCCTTATCTGTCTCGGTTGGCCAAAACGTGGTGATTGGGGTACTATCTATATAAATACAATGTCCAAAATCCAAAGGTTCTAAAAACCGGGTTGGGAGGAGAATGGGAATTGTCAGTTTTTTCACCGGTGTACCCGGTATTTCCCGCACTGGAAAGGGCAAATGTCTTACTCATTGGAATTCTGAGAAATGTTAAATGAGATTTAGTGCCGGACACAAAAGGGCATCTCCTCATCCTCTTCACTCCAACTTGAAACTTGACCAAGAGGGATTTTTTGCAATTTATAAAGACTGACTCGAGATTACACTTGATTTGATTCTCCTCCTTCCATTCATGCAGCAAGAGCAAGTCCGAGAGCCAAAGAACTTGGGATTCGAAATCGGACACACATGGCCTTGCACAGGCTAAGTTTCTTCTAAGTCGAATCTCATTCAATTTAGCCCCCTTCTACATGCTTGGATCTGTAGCATCTTGTATAGTTTATCACTAGAGAAAGCAGATTTGGATCGGGATGTCATTATTTCCAGCAGAGATTTCATTCCACGATACTCCACCATACATAATATATATTTATTTATCCTTATTGTCGAGCCGGGGATGATGTAATAACTCTGAGCATACGAGTTGCACTGTAGCTTGTGTGGAGGAGCATCTTCCCTAGTTTATGTTTCGGTTTCCAACTAAATTGTCCCAGCCACAATGCCCCAGAGGGATACCAAGCAACCAAATGCCATTGACAGGGCGACAGAGCCCCAGCCCACATCAGATGGTGGAAAAAAGTCATTCGAATAAAAAAATGCGATTCTCAAACGAGACGGAAAATAAGCTTTCCGTCAGTCACCAACTTGGACCAGGGTCAGGAGCAGATATCCCTTGATGCTTGATGATGATGCTTATCCTCTCGACCACAGCTACTACACATTACACATACATACATACCTTTTCTGAATCTCTTCTTTTTTATACTTTCTTTCATCTTCGTCTCCTTAACTTTTTTTTATACTTCGTTTCATGTACTTCTGTCCATCTCGTTATCCTGCTCATCATATTTGAATCAAAGAGAAAGAGCCGAAAGGGACTTCTTCTCAAAGGATCGAGGATATGGATGACGGGTTATCATGAACTCTTTTCCCTTTAAGAAGGGAGAGAGAGAGTCCAGGGAGTTTTAGCATAAATCACGACAACAGAAATCGGTTCGATTTCCAGAAATCCTTTTAAAACTCAAAATACATATATCCTCCCATCTCCAGATCATTCATGTAGAAACTCCTGAGTAAAAATGCCGATCTCTCAAATTCCATCCTCTTCCTATTATAGACAAACTTACCACTTTCCTCTCTCTACTTTGTTACTCCGAGACCAGCCTCCTTTCTCGACAATGCTGATCCTGATTTCCCTTTCACTATATATACATTCATTTATTGTCCGTATTGTTTGTTCCACCATATACACATACAGAGTACTCTGTACTCTTCTGGGCTGGTCTGAGACCTTCTCGTAGAAATTGTTCTCATTCCCATCTATAGATATAGATTCATAGGAATACGACACATGTAGCATGTGAAAGTCCGAGATGGAAAAAAACTTGCGTCTCGTATCAGACAAACAAAGGAAAGCTACATCGTTGCACAATAAATATCAGAGGATAAAGCACGTCTTGTGGGGTTCCGTAAGTTGTACAAAATGGACCAGTCATCGACTTCAAAACCCCGGTTTCAAAGGATTATTTATTACATGCTCCACTTTCAATGTATAAATCTAAAACATAAAACTAAATCCACCTCAAGGACCCGGCCACACTACTCTTTGGTTGAGCTCGTTATCATTTAAAATAGAGAAAAATACGTACATCATATAGATTGATATATAATTCACATTGTAGTAACTCTAAATGTACAGCTTAATACAAGTCCACCCTCTACAAGTACAAATTCAAATTGCCCTTAAAGCTAGGTCACATCAAGGTCACTCGTCCTAAACTACTGCCACCGCAAGCACGGAGATGCAGACCGTATTTTAAACACTAGATCAGAAAATTTAGCCTCTTCTAACTTTCTCACTTAAGTTAAGTACAGGCACTTAACCTTTCATAACTATTAACTACAGGGCATTATAATACTTGACTTTTTCAAATAGCTTTTCACAATGTCCTCCTCGGTTGAAAGCAGGAAACTCCGGTCTCTCGAGCCTCCTCCTCCAAATCTGCAAACCAACAAAACGAAACTCGACGTATCAGCACTTCATTCATCATTATTTTATATTATTACTTCAAATCACATCATCATACATTACACACATAGTGAACACTGCCACTAACTACTGCCTTGGAGTGTTTCCTCTCAAAAACTTCAAGTCTCCACACTGCCCTTAAATACCCAGGGAAAGAAAAGTGGAGAACATTGGAACAAACTGTTAATGGCCATTTTCTCTCATACACTTCAACTCCACAACATCCAACATCATCATCACAGCTTGACCCATCAGCCACCATTAACAATAATCATCCACTTCTACTCTCTCTACTATTTCCTTCCTCTCTCTACTCTCCAGTCCAACTTCCAATTATGCATGCTTTTCATTCCCCCCTTCTGCCTCCACTACTTCTCCACAGTATTACTTTCCACTCTTGAACAATCAGACTCAAATGATGAAGCCATGGAGATTTCTCCATGATGGGAACACAAGCTACAAATAGGGATGAGAAAAGCCTCAGAAAACTTGATCTCTCTCTCTCTCTTCTTATAATCATTATCATTATCTTCCCAACTCTGCCTTAAAAAACAAGGCCACAAGATGAACAAGAGGATCTAGTCACTCTTGCTACTGACTCCTTCTGCTTTCACCCCTTGGCCAACTCGTTATGATATGTAGCTACGTCCTCAGCTGGAGATCCAAAGGGTTAGAAATATTACCCCGACTTAGAAGCTGGGGACTCTCATCTCATCTTTGCTTCCTTAGAAAGCACACGCAATGATCAGGAAGGGAGTCAGAAAGGAAGACGTAGATGAAGGAGCTCTTGCAGCCCTTCTCCATCCCGTGTGCCAAATAAATCGAGCCTCAACCACCAGTGCTGAACGTATAAGCATCCAAGTACGGTGTAAATAGTGGATTCTTCCCTTCTATTCTGCAGATTGAATAGAACAAAGACACCTTGGGTCCAAAATCTCGACCATTTACCCTTTTTTTTATCTTTCTTCCTTATCTAGAAGAGGGAATTGCACGTGGACTTGGAGGAAATCGACACGAGCTGATGACTTTGAGTAGTACGTCTTTGACAATCTCGACTGCTCTACAAGGCTATGGGCAGAGGTAGACTCTTTTCTTACAGGAAAATAAAACTCAGTGCATGTCGTTCAAAAGGGCTTAAATACGAAGGAGCCACTTAAATATATCTCAGCACGGATATATATATATCTCATCATTAGGGAATAAGAAGCCAACCAGGGATTCTCGATTCTCGGAAACGAGAATTCAGAGAAATCTTTTCCCTCAAAATATTCCACCTAGGGTTTAATAAGCCGTTAAATTATTTTTTTTGTGTAGGACACTACATTTTTGTACACAATTTACCTAATAATAATACCTGAAGTAACTATGACCAAAAGGTCAAAATAAGATTCTGCAAGGTGACAACACTCAAACTTTGTACTCAACTCTATTGCCCTCACCGTGGTATAAATTTTTTACCCCTTCCTTGAGTTTCGAAAACCATGGGCCATATATTTTTCGATTTAAAGCTTCCCCGTAAAACCCGAGGCTAGCCCAGAATCCATAATTAACTCTACCACCCCTAGATGCAAAAAAATCCCCGTTAAGAAACACTACCCTCCTCCCGAGCTAGGAATGAAGCCTTTCTCTCCTTCTCCTGGATTAGTTCCCAGTGATATCCATCTATTTGGACGAGAAGGAGAAAGGGACATAAAATGATGATGAAAAGAAATATCTGTTGAAGAGAGACAGGAAACATGACAAGAGACAACAACAAGAGGACACGACTCGTCAACCATGTCTATGACATTCCTTCCTTTTTCTTCAGGATTCTTGAGTATCGCCACACGAACACTCCACTACCCTCTTCAAAAGAATAATAGATTCCACGTTTCACATTGTTACTTTCTCTCAGGGAAAAAACTCTTCTCATTTTCTTACTCCCTTAACAGATATTTCCGGAATCAGTTATGCGGAAACTTGGAACATCCATGACGAGTGTGTACACACATATATAGGAACTAGATATGTCCATATACGATGTACATACAGACTAGATGGGTAAGCAGGTCTTTAATAAAACTTTTACAGTTCAATGAAATGGTTCAGTTGCACTGGGTGCAATTATCAAGGATTTCAATCACAAGTCCCTTTTACTCCCCGTGTCATCCTCATCACCAAGAAAGCGTGACAATAAGATGCCAATGTGGAGCAGGAGGATAAGACACGAATTAAGGGTGGAATTACCTATCTATATCTCCGAGAATTCTTTTCACATAACCTATGATAAATATAGTCTGAACTTAACCCACTAAAACAGATTCTCGCATCTACGGCTCTTTCTATTCGATACAATACAACTCACTTAAATATCAAAGACCCTGTCTAAATCCTTCAATTTACTTCCAGTGCCTGCTTCCTCTTACATCTCTGCTGCAGCGATCAACTCTTTAACAAGCATGATTAGATTGAGTTTTTTTTTTCTTCCTCCCATTTATTTTATTCTAAATCAAGATGTGGAAAAATCCATTTTAAATACCCACTACCTTACAGACCTTATAACCAAGCACAAAAGGACTATTTTTCTTACAACTCCAATTCATATGAAAATATCCCTATACTTAAAATTGGAACTAAGGGTTCAGCCTCTCAAGTTCCAATCCTTCCAAGAGGTTCAAAGAAAGTAATAGTACGTCAAACTATATAATATCATTGAACATAAAAAAACTACTCCGTGCGTACATGTAGGACGAGTATCTCCAAGCCCACAAGTTCCCAAAAGCTGATTATGAGAGAAACATGAGGAGAGGAGATTGTAAACACAGAGACACAGAGAGGAGCTAAATGCGGAATGACATACCTCAACTTAAAGGCAAGTGTCATCCTCAGAGAAAAATCAGAATCCTATCAGAATTTTCTCCTCTCGGCCCTCTTGTTCCATTTCCTCTCTCTCTTTGAGTCCCTTTTGAAGGACGGAAGAGGCGGATTTATCTAATTAAACTCCTAGAGAAGACTTACATGTACATCAACGGCTTTTCTTTCACCAAATATAAACTGATTAGGAAATATAATACCTGGCTCCACAAATTGTATCCACCACCGCTACTCTTTTTCTCTCTCTGCTATTTTTTCTCCTATGTCGTACATGATATGTGTATGCATGTGTGTGCTTGCGATCTTCCCTATCTTCATCATCAAAATCAACATGATCAAGGAGTTCTGAGAAGAGTCCTTAGACTTGAGACACAAGGACACAAACCTCAACTCTTTTTTCTTTCATCCTTATGTCTTGGCACAGTATTTATTTTTCGCTTCTCCTCACCGTCAACCATAAGCCTTTTGCTTTCCATTTATCAACCCGACCCATTCCTAGTTTACAAATATGATCTTTATTCCATCCTCAGCTGCTTTCTTCAATGCTGAAATACACTCCAGTGTGTGTGTTTGGAGTGAGGGAGACGCTGAACTGATGAGCCATGATGAGCCTTCAGTATCAATTATCTACCTATTTTATTACATTGATGAGTCAACCAATTACGGAGGTCTCTGAAAACATGTTTCATGAGCACAAAGGGTAATAAGCTATGGCTTTCACTTCAAAAAGAGCCCCAACAAAATAGCCTAATACTTTGATGAATAGGCTCTGGTAGCCAAGACAAAGGCAATCGCCTTTTGGGATAATGAGTCCTCCTCCCTGCCACTTCATACTCCCTTCACATAAGGCATCATTGAGAAGGGCCTTAAGTCTATTGACGAATTACGATCTCTTTTCTCTCTCTCTCTCTCTCTCTCTCCTCCTAACGATTTCATACATGCAGAGAATCTCTGCTCTATCTTGGACAGATGCGGTTATTTCCAATGCCCTAGCTTTATTATTGGTATTTAATAAGCCCCTTATTAATGTACTGCTCATTCAATAAGAATCCCAGCTAGTGCTTCACTCCCGAGTCCCGTACTACCAAACCAACTACCATATTTTCTAAAGCCGACTCCTGCTTCCCTTCCTCTCCATACTCATAGTCCCTACTACACTTGCTTCACCACTCTTTGCTGCTTCAATTCCCCTTTTAAAGGGAATTTCAAGGGGGATTGTCTTCCTTATTCTTATCCTTGTAGTGCGTAATAGGAGAGGGTAATCATAGGTAATATACCCCCACCGAGTGTAATGCCACTACCTTCTTTAACTATAGAAACGTAATCAGTATTCATTCACTCATTCAAGAATACCCTCGACTTGACATGCCATGGCATTAGAGAGATAGGGACAGGCATGTAAGTGGAATTAATTAGAGAGGGGACCGAGTCCCTGGAGAGGGACAGAGAGATAGTTTCACTCTGGAGCTAAAAATCCTAAATCCAGTCTTTATTCTCATTTATCGAGTAGGGAAATTCCATGTGCCGTGTAATATTCAAACGAGTCGTTCAATCCAAAGAACGAATGTGAACTAACTACACGAGCGGGTAAATACATATATCCAGCACCAGCTCCACTTAAAATCCTAGCACAGATCTCAATAAATATATGCGTGTTCAACATCTCCCTAGCTCCAAAGGAGAAAAAAAATCTACAGCTCATTTAACAAAAAAAAATTGAAAAACGACATAAAATCCAAATACCCTCGTCCAACTCACTCGTTGGTAAATGAGGTTTAGGAGCGAGGCTAGAATACACGTACTCATAATATCTACGAGTTACATTCATGCAATCAGCTCCGTCGTCTAATTACAATCCTGTGCTCACACAATAGAATTCAATCAGACGAGCCTATAGAGAATGTACCACCCAGACTGAACCACGGACGCATGTATCCATTAACTATGTATATGGACTACCACCGACAAAAAGGAACCAACTAACCAAACTCGATTAATAGTTGGGTGAGACACTTATACGCGTACATAAAACACATGCATTATTGCTTAGGGAGACATTTTACAATACACACATCTCATGTGGATCTATACCAACGGGTTCTTCCAAGGGTGAAAGTGAATAGGGAAAGCAAGGAAAGGTAATCTGACTACACGGGAGGCTATAAGAAAGGTATTGGTTGATGGTGGTGGTTGCCCTTACCTTCCAGCTATACTTATCTTTAGAGCATTGACTAAATAAGTAAATGGGGATAAAGCACAATGGATTTAATTCAATGGAATCAAGTCGTAGATTTAATGAGCCCAAATGTCTTTCTGGTAGAGGGAATGCTTTTCTATAGATTAGATACTCTCTGACTAAGCACACACAAACAAGACTGTGTCCCCTGTCCTGCTCTACCTTCTGTCAACCTATGAACTATGTCTTATGTCTTGGAGTTGGTGGTAAACCTATGGGCATAAGTGCTGCACATAAAAGGCTCATAAATTAACCATACATGACTCACACCACCCCCACTGCCGCAAGAACTGTGAGGGACTGCGTCAACTAGGAGGAATTAAGACATTACTCTTCTTCCTTCTTGAAACAAGTACATACTAAATTATTGGAACCCATACGCACTTTCACATTCACTCACTTCCTTACGAGGATTAAAGGAGTGCGGTCGCTGTGGCAAAATACCCAAAAGGCAAAAATTTTCAAAACCAAATTTTTTCAAAAAAAAACTTTGCAGGCCCACATGGCAAATTGAGTTGATACGTTAGGCAAATACAAAAAAATGCAAAAATAATTAATATTTCAAGTCAATTTCTTTCGTTTTCATTTAAGTCATTTGTGGTTTGGTAAAATTAGCAGTTAGTACATTTTCTGTGTAAGTTAATTCCAGTAGCATACAATACTAAAAATTTCCACATTGTCGGATCATGAATGTTCAATAAAGTCTGGAACTTGAGGTGCCAACCTTCAACAAAATTTGAAGTTCTAGGTATATCATTCTAACTCTTAACAGTTATTAATTAACCGATTATTAATATTAATATTATTATTATTAATTATGCTACTGTTCCAACATATGTACTTTCGAAGTAGTATTTTATGTATTTTGTGATGTCCTTCTTCTGTCCAAGCATTGGGCCGGCCCCGAGAATAAATCTCATTTCTAAGATTTATGCTCGCATCGCAACTCCGATTCACACACGAGTATCTTTTTGTAATAACTCCTTCTTTATTTCTTGTCTCGCTTCTTTTAGTGTAAACGTAACCGTCATATGCGAGTTTATAAGAATTGGCGTCTTGACGGCCTTTCCGGCTTAAAAAATGAACGTAAGGAGACGAAATGGTGGACCATACTGAACGAAAAGTCGGTTTTCACCTTATTCCCCAACCAAACTTTTCTAATTTGCCAGACGGGATTTACCATTTTTTTGCATTTGCCTTATTTGCATTCGACATCCAAATTTTTTTGCCTTCTGAGTTTAGAAGAATTTGCCTTCTTTGTATTTTGCCACAGCGACATGGAATCGGATTAAACCCACCCGACGTAAGCCAAACCACTTAAGCAAACCATAGGAGATCGCTGATGGGCACGTTTTGCTAAATAACTTATTATCCTCTACCACTTATCCGTGTTCTATTAAACACTACAAAGAGGAGCTGTATGGACAGATACACAGACGTCCATCCATCCATAAGGGAGACTTTTCTAGCCAATTACAAATGCCAATCAGCAGTTAAAACCAAGCCCAGCCACATTTACAATTCTATTCTACCTACTGTTCCTTATCTTTAGTCCTTAGTACATTTTAAATGAGCCCTTACCACCCAAGTACATAAATATCCCTCCAGCTCTACGGACTGGCCCATTTCTCAAGAGAGCATTCTTCCCTACTCCCTCAGTCCACTTTTATGATAACATCATCAAGTAAATTAATGAGAAAAAATGAAATCAGCTGGAAAAGGCTGATAAACTTTCAAGCCCTTCAAGGAGTGAATTTAGACTTGTCATGAAATCTCAATCAATCATGTCAAAGAAACCTGTCCGGAAAGCCCAACGTAGCTGTTTCTCCAGCTCTTTTCCAACTTATTTCCCCGTAAGCTACTCTTCTGTAACAAGACAGCAAGCTACAGTCTACAGTGAGTCCATGGTGTCACTAGATACAAGATATCTCATAAGTATACATGACTAACTACCTTGATGCAGACACTCTGCGTTTTAACAGCTCCTTCTTTATTTCTCGTATTTTAATATGAAAAAGCCATTCCTTCTCAGACTCGTACTAATTTGTACCCATGAGACAAACAAGCAGAGACCGGCAGAGGCATAGCTCAAGTGCGTATCTATAAAGCTTCTCTCCAGGCAAGATCAATATGGCTTGTTCGAGCAACTATACTCAACCCTGGCAACTGGTCTCCTCCACCTTGGCACCGAATTATTATTATTACTATTAGAAAAATAAAGTCCGCGGTCCAGGAGTTACCTAGAAAATGTACTGGATTCCCTATAGGGCCTAACTCTAACTAAGTATTCCATACACAGGCTTGGGGTAATAACAAATAACTAATGAAACAAGTCAAGCTGAGCCTTTCTTTCGCACTTTCCTCTCCACGTCAAAATAAAGACTTTTAGTTTTTACACACAAAACCAAGGACCAAGGAAAGGCATGTAGGGAAAGAAAGGCCTGGAACATTGTACCCGCGTGTACAAGGAGACAGGAAGAAATACAGAAAAATAGGATTTTCTTTTCAAATCCCCAAACCAACTCGGCTCAATTTGTCATAATCACACAAATCATATAGATCTCCTGGTGTTGGTCGAAGTAACCTTGTGCTAGTATATAAACCTTCGCGTCTGCCTTCCCTCTGGCAACGTTCGCTTCAAAACCCTCTACCTAAATCATATGTCATACGAGAATACAACTAAGAGACACGGAGAGAGACTCTCCAACTCTACAAGTCCCGATGTCTCTTCAAGACACAAGGAACACTCAGCCGGGCTGTAGATACTACCCGAACCTCCCTACGCCTACCCTGTGTAGTTAAGGATATTACAAAAGTACTTTCTCCCATGCAAGAACAATCATCACTATCACACTTGAAAAATATACACACACATACAAAGGAAAGGATGGGCTTTTTCAAATGAGTGGAATTCCATGCAGAATCACGTAACTCTTGAAATCTTCTCGAAAATAACTGCAGTTTAATCAAGTGAAACTTTTCATTTGCCCTACAGGCTACCTAAACAGAAAAATACACACTTAGAAGGAGCTTGTATCAATAGAGTTAGATCGTCCACAGTCCCTCCTGTACTCAAGATAATCGATAAACCCATCGAGGGAGAAAATACAACTTGGCCTAAATAACTCTAGACCATTTACTACCATTTACCATCATCATCATACTCATCATCCTCCAATTCTCCTTCGATTACAAATATCCTCTAGCGGAAATCCAAGTGCGGAATGAGAACTAATATGACAACCCATCTAATCCACCACATCCAAGCCAACGGACCGAGAAAGCGAGCAAACAAACAAAGAGCTCCAACTATAAATCCATACGTATATGTACATATGTATAGGAGATATATTCTTCGTAGAAACACAACACAAACTAGAACAACTTGGGGACGGTAGACCATAGCTTATGGATTCGTGGTGGTCGGCGTGACCATTAGTAGTACAAAAACGATACGAGACCTATGGCCTGAATCTCAAACCTTTCCAAGGGAGGTTGAGGAAATCTTCTTTTACAAGCCAGAACAGATAGGAAAACTTTGTTCCTTTTATTAGAGGTGATATACAACCCGAAAAGAAAGGAGACGTGACATGGAACCACACATAGCCAGGAAATCAAAACCAAACTTTGTGGAACTTCTACTCCATATGCACTTCACACACCCTCTCTCATAGAGACACATACGATTTATACATGCGGCTTTCGAATTGTATTCCACGGACGTGTTACAGCTCACACATACAAACACGCCTGGGTGGACACATCTTCAGCTTCTCCAATACATACATATCAACATACAGCAATTACCTGGATTTCATTTTTAACATTCTCCAGACTCATTACAAAAGCTCGAGTACTTTTACAAACTACTCCGCATAATATCTTTAATATCATCACCAAGAGCTATAGAAGAACTCTGCTAACACCTTCTACTTAACAAGTAGGACATAAGAGAAATAAGCAAAAGTAAAAGCTCCACAGCCCGACTTGGTAGAGCACTTGTCTTAAGTCATGGGATAACATAATCCAAGGCAGAAGCAACAGCTATAAATCAGCCGGTAATCACACACTAAGAGCTTGGCCCTACCACATCACACCATATATTCCATCTATGTACATGGAAATACACCAAGATACCCAGGAGGGCATAAGCCCAGGGAAGGAGCGAGACCCAACCTGGTGGACTTGTACTGGAGAAAGCACTCCTCCCTCTATATCTCTACACTTACATAATACAATGGAGAGAAAGTTTCCCTGAGCTTTCTCCTGGATTTCCTCCAGTCCCGGTTCTCAGACCTTCTTACACTCTCTTCCCTAAGTCCAATAAATAAATTTGATCAACCGGTTGTATTCTTAGAATTCTTACACAACGACTCACATTCTCTCCCTCTAATACAAAACAATGTCAAGAGAATACAAAGAAAGGCTTGTTCGCTTTTCTATAGGCTCCTCATTCCGCTCCGCACACAAACAACCAGGAGGAAGAAAGGAAGATGTCTATAGATAATATCCTGGATGTATGAATCTAATACTTGAGCTTGGAGTAGGGACAAGAAGGCAGTAGGAGTGCACAGTTTTGATAATGTATCTACAATGTGGGACGTAAACAAAGCTTCTGTCCGTTGTTAAAAACATGCTATTTATTTACGTCAGGGGCGGCGGAGCGGTGCCCTACTGGTTTGATCTGATGGAAGCACAGGAATCGAGGATTCATTCCTAAGTTTTCTCAAATTGACACAGCTTTTTTTAGAGAAGAGAATATGAGCAGGGGAATAAAAAAAGCTTGATTTTTTAATAGGGTTTACCAGAAAAAATAAGTGTCAATAATCATTTTAAATTGGAATTACGAACTCGTAACAATTAAAACTTAAAACCAACCTCTGAAGCTGTAGGTTCGACATGAAACCTCCGAGTTTATTTCCTTGTGACAAGGCTTATGAAATTAACAATTATAACCAAACCCTACTAATACCTATACAATTAAATTAACACCCTAAAACCCCAACCAGTCTTTCCCATCTTCATCCCGTGTAATTAAATTGATTAAAAACCGACACCCATAATAATATTATGTCTCACCTCACCAGTCACCTAGCTCACTCTTGTCGGGTTTAGTACAGTAGACCCGATCACCCGATTCAAATTCCCGTCATCTCGAAATACCTATTTTTTGTCAGTTGCAGTAAACCCTTAACTCATAGAAATTGTCTCAGCACTTTTAAAGCCCTACCTGCCAGCTACGCAGATGCTGAACTAATTTAATCCATTTTATCCACACAAAAAAAAAATTTCATCTGTTAGACCCAAAAGGACTTAATGAGATGAGATACCTACGGCCCCGGCATCGCATTGACTTTCTTTTCTTCCTTCTCCTTTCCAATCTCAAATCCGAAACAAAAGAGATTTGCTCATAACTCAATCTGTGATCAGCAAGATTTCAATCTCTACGTGATCACCATCATCCTCATCCCATCTTCATTATTACCATCATCATCCCAGCCAGCGTCTAGCACTCCGATACTCCTAGTCAGTCCTAGTATCCGGTCTGACATCATTTTCTAATAAAACGGTGTAAATCCCTGAACTGGAGCTCGTCGTTCAAGCGAAAATCTGGACAGGTATTTTTTCCTTAGCAATCGTCATCAATAGCTACAAGCAAGATTTTATTTTTAAAAGTTGAGCATAGTAATAAGCATCGTCAAAAATAGTTACTGCTCATTGTTGTCAACTTAAACCACCACCAATTACATTTCCATTCACTCTTCCTACTGGCGCATACTTAGAAGGGAAAATTCCGGAGTCGGATACATCGGACACATAATAGCCGTAAGTCCACAAATGTGAGTTCCTAAGCTCTCCTTTTGTTTTATGTACAGGAGCTAATAATAAGAGGACATGGATATAAAATGGACTGTAAAAGAGGTTCAGTTCTCAAACCTCTTTATCTACTTGCCATTCCTTTCACTTTTAGGAGGAGGAGGAACAGTAGTGTGTAGGTATTATTAACAAGATGAAAGAACCGCTTTTATTCACTCGTACCTCTCTGCACATTCCATATAATATCTTATATATAATAAAGCCTCTGAATTCACAAATCCCCATGCAGCCTCATCTAAAGATCAGTCCGTTAAAAGGAGAGGAATAGACAAGACAAGATAATCCATTCCTTGTCTTTCTTTTCTCTTCCTTACGCCTTTCATTACATTTTAAATCAAATCATTAAATTCGGAATCAGGTTCTGCCTCCAGAAGTATCAAATTCCCGTCTCCCTTTCCACTCTCTCTCTCTCTCTCTCTCTCTCTCTTATCCGTAGTGATTCACTGATAATATGAATCCTTACACATAAAGTTTAGAAAGACCAACAACCCTCGCCTTTTCTTGAGCACAAGTTCACTCCGATTTATCCCTTGAGGAGGGAAGAGGCTGAAACAGAGTCATCTTAATGAAATGTGAAATCCATGAAGCATAGGATACTAGAAAAATACAATACAGCCTCCCGGAATTGTTGAGCCTTGGTTCTTTAGCTTGGGCTACAACTTTTAGAGGCTGGCGAGAAGTTTTCGGATTCTTAAAGTAGATACACAACACACACACATTGTATAAAGAGACGGAGTAGGATTACTTGCTACAACTAGTATATACATGTACTCCTGCCGCGTGTACATTCTAGATAGAAAGAGAAACGAGGAGGCATAATTTAGAATGGAATTTAACATAACATGTAACATGACATTCCCTAATAATAATACATTTCCCAGGACCTAAAAGTCTTCCCTTTCCGTAAGTCGTTGAGATGTAAACACGGTATAAAGTAGAGGAGAGAAAGTTTCTCATAACAAAACCATTCCCATTCAGATGAAATACAACCTCCGGGAATCACGCAATTTTCTTATGTGTGCTTTCTCCCCGTGGAGATCCCCCTCTGCCTTCCCACCGTAGTTGGTGGCCCAGCCGGGGTATATAAAGTCCTATAATCGTGCTGCGGCCCTATGTTCAAATTTGCAAATATCCATGTGCATACCCAGACGACAAAGACATGTCATTTATACTCCCTGGAAGAAAGCGAGTAAGCAAGGACGAAACTCATTTCTTCTTATGCCTCCCCGACTCTCGTCCCATATACCAGAACGGATTATGATACGAATAAATGAATTCTGTTCTGCTGTTGCATTTAAATGATATGCACAACGCTGCTGGTGCTGGGTTCTTCATGGATTTCCTCTTATGGAATCATTGGTGGTGGTGGTTTGGTTAGTAGTCTCCCTATATATGTAGATATCCCTGCCACGGGCGTCCTGCTGTGGTATCCCCACATTTCCAAGTATGAGCATGAAAAGTGGAAAACACGAACTTAAGAACGAGACTCTTAGATTCACAACTAGAATCATGCCAAAGCCAAGACATTCTCATAAATACCCGCATAATCCACCTAATGTTATGTCTCTGTCTGGCCAAAATACCCGCATCAGCAACCCATAAGGAGCATAAAGAACGAGTATTTGAGTTTAAAGGAGGAAGGAGGACAAACTTAACTTGCATGAACATTGATATTTTATTATACACATTACTACATTACATAACAAATACGAAACCATAACCCACCAAGGCGGAGGAGAGACAAAACTCTAAATACATGCCGTGCCACAAATTGGGCCGTAACCCTTTTAACAAGTACAACATCGTTTACCCTCTGCATCTCATCTCATCAATTCTCCATTTAACGCTTTAATCTCTACCTCTCCTCGTTTAGCACGTCTTTCACTTTTCTATCTCCACATCGCCTCTCCCTGACACTTGTACAAGATTATTACTCTCCTCTTGGCTCATCATGGTACACATGAATGTCACTTTTATTAATTTCACATCCAACACCCCTCGTTCACACTATCTACACCCTCTACTACAACCCTCTACTACAAGAGAATCCAGTCTCGCTAATAACAAATCGATCAAGGCTCGTTCACACCTTCCACTCCACCTACCTTTCAACCTCAATCCCTCCCGCATCACTTGGAGCCCCCTGTACGGCCCTGACTTGCAAAAACGGAGAACCCATAAGCAAAATATCATAGAGCTCTAGCTGCTCTTGTCATATAGTCGTCCATCCTTCCGTGTCATGTCATGTCCCTTGTCATCCCCTTCTCATTACATTACATCAGAATTCACATTCTCATTTATTCCACCAGTCGTCCTCTCTCTGCATGCACGTCACTACTTATGCAAAGCGATGCTCAGTCTCTACTCACGCAAAAGGCACACTGACTTTCCAAAAGACTTTCCTCATCACCCACCACCACCACTCACTACCATTCTGTATGATCATACTCTACCCAAGATACAACATTAAAAATTCTACATAATAGTAGATTCTACATAATAGCATCTTCGTCTCGACATTCCCCCCTCTCCCCCCTTGTAAGAGGAGGGAGAGGAAAACACCCGTGTACCTAATGTCCTAATTTAAGCTTTTCCTCCACTTTCATCTTCTTGTAGCTCTTCGGGGTCCAAATATTGTAGAGACAGGAAGTCAACCCGGCCACCAGTTCTACCATCCATATAGGATATAGGAGATCTGAGAAAGGGCCATGTGTATATATAATATTTCCTCCGGCTTTAATAACATCCATGTGCCCTGCCATCAACCAAGCTCAAGCCTAGGAAGCAAAAGCAATATTCTCATTTCACACTTTTAACGCCAATTACTTTCTCCATGCAGAAGGACCACATCAGATGCGGAGAGGGAGGGAGGATAGCAGATAGAGTGGTGGGGGATGATCATCACATCACCGTGACTCTCGGGTGTCTTGGATGGAGGCAAAAGGCAATGTGATGAGGATGATGATAATGATTATGGCACTCTTGAATCTAGAATCTAGAACTATAAATACAAGTTATGATGGAACTATGGAACTATGAAGCCAACTCTGGACCCAGTTACGTATAAGCCTTTAAAAAATATTCAAGCTCAACTCAAGTTAAAAAAACTCATCATATATGCATTTCCCTTGTCTCGGAGAGAAAAAACACCTTCTTCTCATCCACAATCTCCCACCCTCACACTTCTTTGCATACAAACGGATGTAAATAAAAATAATTACATTTTATAACGAACATCTGCCTAAACGCCGTTTTCACACCCTCAGCCTCCTCCCAAAACTTGCTCCAGCTCGGATTTGAACTGAAATCTTCCATGATAGAAATAAATACTTAGTAAATCGTTCCCAAACAATCACTCTCTATCCCCAGAGCATTGATGAGGAGAAGATTAATATATACACAAAGTAGCTAAACATTAATATTCAAAGGTTTCCCCAAGGGTAATGAAATCCTTCTCACCATCACAAGTCTCAAACCCCAACGATCCAATAACAAAGGACACAGTCTGTAACATCAACACATATTCACGGTCGCCTTTATACGCTTATCCAAATACCCCGAAGCACTTTTCTTCAAATCTCATCTCATCACGAAGCTTCGCGAGACTCGAGACATAACAAAAACCGACATCTTCCTACTACACCTCAACGATACACAAAATCTCCTACTCCAACTATAAAAAGAGATTCGATTCATATATAAATATACATACATGCTTAAAAAATACTCCTCTTATCACCCGCACAATAAGTAGCCCAGATATCTCCGGGAAAGTAAGAAACCCAAACCAGATAACTCCACCAAAGTTCTCTCTAAACATCCATGAAAAAGAATTCTCCTTATCTATTGAAAAAAAAATACGTACATATGGCCTACTTGAGATTTGAGACGAGGACATCCTTCTCCATCTCCATCCCTCTTTTTATCTGATGCTGCTTATAAGCATTCTACATTCTTCAACATTTGCTATCAAGTAGAGCGGTGAACGAAGCCAAACCACCAAACCAAGGAGACTCTATTGTGACAGGAAATCTATGGGAAAATGATGGAAATCCATCCCCATTGTGTACCTATCTAAAAGCACCAGGGCAGGGAGATGTATAGACCCCAGCCTAGAGAGTATTCATTTTCAGCCTCTCTGGCACATCTTCACCCTTAAAATATATCGAGATCCTTATATCCCAGCACATAGACTGGCTATATATAGGCATACCTATTTTGTCATCTCGTCTCCAAAAAGTATGAGGACATGACATACAGAGAGAGATGAGATGAGCCAAGATGAGACGAGAACTCGGCCAAAAACCACTAACAAGCTCAAGATCTTCAAGAGAGAGAGCACAAGTATGAAAAAAAATGAAAAATCCATTCCCCCCACAGAGATTTCCCTAATCGTACAACACTGGAGAAAAATTCAAGTAAAAGTAAACCTCATTCATGTCATGTCAAACATACAATCTCCAGAGAAAGGGAGGGAAGATACGGAGTACTTGGCATGTCATATGCATATGGATATAATATTATAGATCCCAGGGAGACGAAACCCTATCGGGCAACAACGGAGGGAATTAAACGTCTGTCAACCGTCCTTTTGTCATATTCATCGATGAAATGCAAAACTCAAACCTCGTGCTTATGTAAACCATCCTCCTTATACTTTTTTAATACATGCACCCAGAACTACTTGTCTGCAAAGCATACTCGTACATCTACCCATGGCTTTCTTCAAAAAGATAAGCCTGACATCCAAGACCACCAGCTTAGAGTTAGCTGCCTTTAGAAACACGCTACGACGACTCTTGTAAATACTTGGGAATTATGTCAATATTAATATCCATGCGTGGAGTAAGCCTTCATAATTTATTATAAAGACCTGATCTGATTACAAGGCGTTGGGATCGGAGAAAGTTGTAATAGATATTATTCGATTCTATAAATTATGATGATACAACACCCGACCAACTACCAGAGGAGCCCGAAATCTGTGAATTCCTCCCGGTTATACCCTATTCAAGCATGAGTTAAGCTGACTAATTACTTTCTAAAACCTTGGATCAAAAAACCATTTCAAAGGAACTTCTCAGTCCCAAAATGTACACTTCCCAATAATAATATATGGAACTAAAACCAAAGCAAGCATTAGAAAGGCCAACCATAGTAGCGAGACTTAAGCCAACCTCAACCCGCCAAGCTATTGGGTACAACGTACAACTGCCAAGGCAATCCATTCACCCATCCGTACACCTTAAGCAAACGCAACTCGACCCAGCACCGGCACAGCTTTCGAATTGAAAGGAGCACCTTTGAAGTTTTAACTACAACTTCCAGATCCTAATAATGATAATAAAATTATAGCCTTTCATAAATAGCACATACTAGAATTAATAATACGAAGCTCTACAACTACCCCGCTTCCTTCTAAAGCCATACCACCACCTTTTCCTCCATCCGTATTCTCCGAACTGGGAAACTTGCGGGAAAGTGTGTGGCAGTCCCACTAGGTAAGGTAATAACGATAACCAACTCGGTCTTATGCTCCTCTGTGATAAAGGATTGAGAAATATATTCCCTCGCCACATGGCCGTATCGTTATCCCTAGAAATCATTGTATCTACTCTGGAAGAGGCAAGTGAAACATTTGAAATCTTGTATGAAACAATGATCTATCTAGATACACACTAAACAGTTTAGAACGAGCAAGCACGATGCCCTAAAACGTTATTACTTCTCATAACTACCCGGGCTAGATTGGTTCGGCCGACTTTATAGTTTCAGTTTTACATTTTACCCAATTCCCCCTCATAAGGGATTAAATAATAGCCAAATCAAACCCTACTCTTTAACTTATACCTAATATGAACTAATTACTTCTGATATTCTGCGGCTAGGGCTACAAGGTTGTTATCCTACACTACACCAACACCATCCGACAATCCGACGCTTGGGCACAATGCAATCCATATCAAATCCTGCGACATGAATTTATATCATCTCTCTTTAAACAGTGTATCAACTGTGAACCATGAACTATATGATACTATCGATAGCAGCGAACACAGCCGGAGACTAGACTCCTGAGTACGGAAGACCCAGAGACGAAGTGAACGTATTCTGGGTGTGTAATAGCCTAAATATAATATCCCTGTACATAGATTTTCCATAATACTCTCTGAATTCAAAGGCCGCAAAAGTTTTATCCATTGAGGAGTAGCCATGACCATCCCGATCTGGAGTAATCTGGACCGTATTGGATTCCATAAAGTTCCTTTATGCCCATTTTCAATCATCCATAAACCCTGTGAATTCGGAGGGATTCCAAGGCATTGGTGATCGCATCCTTATCAAAATACAATCTCCGGTTTGGCTACCCTCACCCTCGTTCATTTAATATTCCATATCCTCGTCCACTTTCTCTTTCAAATGACCATGTCCATTTACACTGTGCAGAGGCTTAAAACTACATCCTTCTAGTCCATCTCCATGTTCCCACAATCGAGATAACTAAAGCACTGTTTCTACACACCCCTTCGTACTAGAAACTCCCGGATGATTTCGCTCAGCAGACATCTCGCCTCCCATAAATAAGCCAAATCTCACAACATATTACATCCATACTTATACAGATAACTACTGACTGCTTGCTCAATAAATTGCCCTAAATGACCCTAACTACCAAAATTATGCACACAAGTTCAGAACGAGCCCAGTCCCCATTTTCCCAGCAAGACTGAGCTAGATAAAGCAGAGGCCTGTGCTCAATATTACAAGTTGACGTGGTCACAAAGTGCATAACCCGGACAGCTCCGCATGGGGCCGGTATAACTCAGAGAGTGTGGAAATCCACAATATAAAGTCACATATCTCTAAAATCTGGCTTGAAGAATTGAGTTAAATAAGCAGGCTGTCTCTCAACGGCCAAACTACGACGGATATACTCCTCTAATAATAACTCCCAGGCATTTCCAAGTTTCCAACAATAAAATCAGTACGACATACATGCACACAACATATTGAACAAATGGTGTAAACAGTCATACGGGGAATTAAATGAAATGAAATGAGCCACTTTGTTTCTGCACCAACGTTCATACAATATTTTATGGGGAAGCCTTTAGACATTACAACCGACTCGAGTAATTGCCTCGCCAAACGGGGACTCATGAATAAATCCCTTGGAGAAAATACAAGGCAATTAGTATATCTCATACCTTTACACTTAACCAAAGGTAAAAGCCTCCTCCACCATTTACATGGAAACAATATACGCCAGTGTGCAACACCTCCGACTGCCGTACTTACTTTTACCCTTTCAGCCATGTCCTCCTTGTATTTAATAGTTGATACATCCAATCACACCCTATTATCCACTAGCTCTCTTATCCTACCAACTACAACACATGTATGCATTCAATAACGTGGTGAACGACCTATGCAATCCGCTCCAGAAATGTCGATCCCAGAGAAGTCACGCAGATCTACCATCTCTCACTTCCCTGGTTGAATAATTATGGATTTTGAAAAATGCACGCTTCACATGCAGAACAGTTGGGCAGTGCTATAAATTACTAGGGGTATCACCAATACTAATACAGACGGACCGGGTTTAACTCAATCCGGTTATACAGTGTATCCTTCGTGCTACAGATTTGGTATTTGGTGACTAACATTGTTGGAGTCTAATCTAAAAATCTAAATCATATCTGGTACAATAGGACAATTAAGAATTAAGGCTAACATTTCATTCCATGTGTGTGTGTTCATTATTGAGATCACAATTGTTTTAAATTGCGGTTCACGTCTTAAGCATCTACCTGGGTTCCAAATTAGGCCAGATATGCAAATTATCAACTCCCTACTTTTCATCTAGAAATATTTAATACAGACATAAATCATTTCTCGACTCGACTCTATTTTTAGGCACTGAGTGTAAAATTGTTTTTACTAGTGTAACAACAGTCCGAGCTACAATTTGAATAATCTAGATGCGGCATTGCAACAAAAATTCAAATCAGTCATGATAAACTACAATAAAACACTTAATCCATCCATTTACTCCAAGCGAACTTCTCATTAGAACACCTGACTCATAAGTTTCCTCATAAATCAGTCCTCAAGCAAATAAAATCATGAGACCTTTGCACGAGATACCTTGAATATCCACCAGCCTATGTATATTGCCAGTTTTTTTTTTTAAAGTTTGAATTACAAACTCGCTAACTTCTTAATCCCGCTGAGTGGGTAATTATTCAATTTTTCAACAAACGGTAAGACCATTATCTCGAAAAATTTCTCAAGCCTACTCACCCGTTTTCTTTAAAATACCGTCCTTACATTTTGAAAACCAATTCATTCTATCGGTAAGTGGAGATAAAAAAATCCTATTTTCCTATATATACAAAACTTTCAGCTGTATATCAAACCTCCAGCTCCAACAAGCTTTCTAAGGGTTCGATTTCCAGACAGATCTAGTCCTGGACAAAGTGTAAAGCAAATCCTTGAAAAATTCGCTTCAGAGAAAACCTTCGTCGATAATAATGGTCAGTCAGCAGAACCACGTCGTGGAGCTAAATCTTTCAGCGGAAACCTAATTCTTCCGTTGGCGATAAACTCCAAGAAATGCTTTCAAAGGCTGCATCAAGTTCTAACAAAATCCTAAGTCTAGAATTTCCTCTCTATCACCACCAAGTCATATGGAACTATCCATCTCAAGATAGAAGAAGCTTTAGTTGGATGCTGAGAAAGTTATAGTTCCAAAAACTTCCCACATGCTTCAGAGACAGGAGAGTGAGGACAGAAAAAAGACGAATTGAAACGAAGATTTAATCTTCTCCATCTTTTTACGGTTGAAACCGCAATGAAGAATATCACCAGAAGACAGGGCATCTAATCGGCTCAAAACTCCAATCCTGAGTGAAAGCACTGCTGCCAAAAGGCTTATGCTTAGATTTTTACCAGCGAGTAGAAATAAATGTAACTTAGGTTAACAACTCTTACGATAAGAAACCCCAGGGTAGAATTCATTTGGAAGGAATGGCTAAAACTATATGAGCTGTGTCTAAAAGATTGAAGAAAAAAATTTAGAGAAAATAGCAACCTACCTCAATCGGATTGATATTAGTTCGGTTCATTTATTTCCATCGTCGATTCATACATGGTGCACCGTTGTTGAGCCAGGTTGGTCCTCTGATTGTTGCTGCTGCCCCGAGACTGTTGGGCTTTCAAAGAAATGGGTATAAAACTCCGGTGGAGTCATCAGGCTCGTGAATTTGTTGGAGATTTCCTGAATCTTGAGTTTACGACGGACGTGAGGCGGTTGGAAGCTGTAATAAAATGAACCAGAAATGAAAAAGCGTAAAAAAAAATATTACATCCTTATTACCCTCAGACCCTGACTAGAGCCGGTAACTGGAGAGGAGTGCTATCAAACTAACTGTCCTCATACCTGCACAAAGTACATTTGCTACGTACATACATAGACCAATCTTGGTCTTCTTAACTGACCAGTTTATCAGATTACGTAAAGCCTCTCTACTGTGCACTGGTTATCTTCATGGACCAAACTAAACCTTCTCCACTGGACAATTTCATTACCATGTATGTGCGTAGATATGGAATGAAACGAGACACATCCTTTTTGTAACAACGTAGCTGGGTTCTGTAGAGCCATGATAATTTCAGCACTTTTCACCTCGGACGAAAGCATCCTTTTTATATTAACTTTCCATTTCACTCTCAAATTCAATCTTGGGCCTCAAACCCGAGGGGAATGTGTTAGTTGATTCCAGCATAGTAGACGACAGCGGAGACTATACCCAGTGATTATTTTCATATACTTAATTTACAACAACTAGACCGAGTCGGAGTCATCATGTTTATGTCAGAGCACCAGAGGAATCAGCTTATGGGATAATCCACCATCCACCAAAGAACACGGGGCTGCAGAGTAGTATTCCTACCATCTCGTTTCTATCTACTTTACTTTCCTCCCTAATCCTCCTCATACGCTTAGTCCATAAAATAATCAAATTTCATACTCCCAATCCATTTATCCATCTCAACTCGGCTCATGTACTTTTACTTACTCAGTCAGTCACTCTGTTACTGTTGCTCTTAAGCCTTGTCATGCCAGGCCAAAACCACAACGTAAATAAATAGAGAGCGATACATCAAACAAATTAGAATTCTGTAAATCCACAATCCTCTCCCCTCTCCATGCATAGCCTCTTACTCCAGACGAGGGAACACATTTATCCTTTCACCAAAGCAGTATGAATACACAGAGTGCCAGAGGTCCTGGAGGAGGGACTGAGCATCAGAGGCAAATCTAAGAGCGTCTATAGAAGATAGCTCTAACTACAGATACACACAACAAGTACCTACATGCTATACGTGTGGTAGACTTAAACACATAATATCATAAGCCGACATGGCCCTGTGTACAGAAATTTCTCCACATACTTTTCATTCTCAAGCCTCTTTCGTCGCGCCATGTTGAGCGACGTCTGCCTCACAAGATTCCCCAGAACCCGTCGACTCACCACCATCCCATCAATCAGTGGTGTTGCTAGACCCATCCTGCAAAAAACAACAATAACAAAAACCAAATTTACTTTACAGCCCAAAAACACATAATTCTGTTCAAAATAGATCATAAATTGAACAACTTTAGCATCTTTAGCTAACACATTTCGATTCTAATCCCAAACTTTCACCAGCCCAACACTTTCTCTCTCTCTCTTACATTTACAGTCCAACCTTAAAAGATTTTAACAACCGAATCAACTATAACCTTAAACGAGCTACCGACCTTTCTACTTGTTCACAAACAGGAAATACGAATAAAAACACCTTCGTCCAACACGCCCTTATAGTCATTTATATAGCCTGCTTTCCCTATAAAAAAATCCTACATAAAAGAAAGAAAGTCTCGAGTCTTGAAAGAAATTTGCATACATTGATAAAAAAAACCCATCTACGACACAACCTTTGAATATAGTATGGCGGAAGGGAGGGGTGTAGTATGCACACATAATAGAGCCAAACTCAAACCGGTTCTTAACCCAGAACGAGCTTTCTATAACCTCCTGCCGGCTCTTATTCCAATAAGCCTACACAGACACAGACTTAACCATCGCGACTGAAATCTAAGGAAGGGCAAAAGTATGAACTAAAGAAATCCCAAGACATACAGAGAAGGAAGGCGTTAACGTAAAGCACAGTTGAAGATGTCAGTTTTCATCAGGTCAAATTAGGCGAACCAATTCAAGTCCATGTCTTGCTCCCCACTTTCACGTATGGAAAGAACGCCAGAGCCTTGGTGGATTGTAGAGAGGAGAGAAAGGAACTTTTATACACCCCAATAGGTACATTTGCAAAGTGTGGAGGAAACCCAAGCCAAGGACTGAGATTCATTCAATCTCATCCAATGAAATCCAATACTTTATACTTTTTTCCCCTTACATCCTTTCCCTTTATTTCATCCTTCTCGGCTAATGTATAACTTACCCTGTAGGACGAGCATACAAGAGGACAATACACTAGGACTTATTTATCCCGTATTGGTACAAAACATACCACATCTACGTCCAATCTAAATCTCTCAAGTCTAATCTCTCCCCTTTTCTTCTTCCTCCTGACTTTTGTTTCACGTTGAATATCGAGAAAAGTGCAGACAGACAGGATAAAAGGAGCAATAGATTTCGCAAAAGTATTTTTCCTTCCTATAAACCTGTACGTAGAGTTGGAGAAAGTAGAGCCATTACGAGTAGCCCTATACAGCCTTATGATAATGTGATTCATGCAGTTCGGAGCAGACGAGATGAACGGGGACGAGGCTCAGACTTCGACTGTCAAATCCAGACAAAAGGCAAAGAATTCTGCTTGAACTACTTCTTACTTCCTCTCAAGACTTATGTAACATCTAGAGTCTACCGACGGGTGGAAAGTCTACCTGCCTTCAAATAAGCCCTGAATATTCATGAAGACACAAAGATTTGGAAATGGCAAGGAAAAGTTAGCAACTAGGAAAGCAGAATGAACCCAGTGACGTTGGCTTCGGCTTCTACTCTTTTGAGGTCATGGTGGGTGTCGAATCTCGGGGGTTTAGTTCCTGGTCAGATCTATTTATATACGATAGTACTACATCATCGTTTAAGTAGTGAGAGAGGGAATTTTACATAAATTATTAACCTACACTACTTATAATCTCTAGAATATTCTATAAAATTGATAGAAACGTAAGACCAGGATTGACAGCAGGGAAGCAGTTAGCTTAATATATTGAAGAAAATCTTTTCGTGCTCGCGTGTGTGCATCAGTCCTTGTATTTTTTTATGCTCTGTAATATATAAGAAGCTTCAGAGCATCTCGGAATCAAAGAGGAAGAAGCAACACCAACAACCGAAACAACGTCACAGATCACACTTATAAGGACAAGCTTTACATTCAACGATCCTACTACTATCCCGATCCTACTTTCCTTTTTTGTGTCACTGCAATGTACAGGGATGCATACAAATTTACAAGCTAACACGGGAAGACAGGATTGAATAGCGTAAAACCGATGGGAAAACTTCGAAGATCTCTCCTCTATTTTATCCTTTCTTCTTTAAAAAAATATCCTCTCTCTATCTTTCTTTCTTTCTGTCTACTTGAGGCTAGAATAGTCGACTAGTACGAACCAACAACCAATACTCAGCTCTATATCCACCCGCTAGTCCTATTTCAGTTCTTTTATCTTTTTGAAAGAACCAATCCATCAGAAATGAATTGAAGGAAATACCAAAACTAGAAAGGACGAGAATTGTGAAAAAAAATATCGAAAGAATGGAAGAAAGCAATATGGGCTATCGCAATCATACTCATTCCTGACTGTTTGTATCCATTCTTTCAACTTTGAACTCAGTCATAAGACGTTTGTCTTCTTATCTATTAGTATGCACATAGGTAAAAATACACACCAAGACTGGAAAGACCAAGTAGTAAGATTTTATATTTTGTAGTAGTGTCTACCAACCATACCTGAGTGATTCTCCTTCCATCCGAATTCGGAATAAGCCGTTCTTCAAAGCATGGATGAAGATGATCAACGAGGGTTCCACAGGTTTACTATTACTTCCTTCAAGCCCGGTATAGGCACAGCCTATCAAATCACCTACACAGAGACATCCATATATAATATTACTATATCATCGAATGTGAATAAGCACGATCCAAATCGTCATATTTCATATTGTAACTCCTTCATTCTCCTGGACAAGTTCAAATACGCGTGGATTCAATCATTTTCTTAGAAAGAACTCAAAGTCAAATCCTTCTTGGAATCTTTTCATTCTTCCCCCGATGCTAAAAATTACTTTTACACCACTGACCCTTGGTGGCTTTTCTTAAGTTCCCTTCTTATCTTTAACCCGAGTTAGTTTTTGGGGAATGAAATCTCAGCCCCTGAGAGGGGAGAATAGGAACCGGACGAAAGATTTCTTGGTATTTCCAATAACACGTAGTACACTAAAAAAAACTCAAAGTAGGTAAAAAGGAGACTTGAAGAGTGAAACAAATAAAGTAAGTAGTTGTAGTGGTTGGGAATCGAATTGGGTGATACTAGATGATGAAAATGCATACTGGCAGGAAAGTGGAAACAGTCTTCAAAGCTCTCCAGCCAAACGACAAATATCTTCGTATCGCATAGTTTCCCGGCCAGTACTTTCTTTGCCCTGCTTGCTTCATCGGAGTTACCAAGGTGCTTCTCAAATTCCAGCGACGAACCACCAAGCCCACGGGCCTTTTCATTCGATCCACTTGTCTCCAGTGATCCTGCAAAAAAGAAGCAATCCCACATTACATATCTAATATCAACGGATATAAACATAGGTACAGGTCATGCACATACTACAATCTCAGTTTCACATAGGTGTCAGTCATGCGTGCAGAAAAATATCTAGTTGATTCTAACTTGTTTCTAAGCATTTCAGCATACTAATATTATTTTATTGAGGGAGTGCTAACAGGATTCAAAAAATTAAAATTCAATTCGAAAAAAATGTACACCTAATTTACAGATGCGAAGCGTTTTAACTTTAAATTAACCATCACGCATAAAGAAAGAAATCTAAAATAGAGACCTGGACCGGTAAGATTCGGATTGGAATGTTGAGAGGCCGAGTCGCTAACATTCCAGACAGTCGTCTCACACCAATTTGCTGACTTTCCAGTAGGGACAACAAAAGCAATTTCTGAAGTCACATCAGCCCAATACAAAACCCATCTATCCCCATTGTATAAACTTCCTCCATGAATTTCATTTTGGTTAGGAGTCAAGCCTGAATGGCTTTTGCCCATTGCCGAGTCATCTTTGGTTGAGTCGCCACCACCAATTCCTTGCCCTCCGCTACCACCACTCGACACGTGCTGATTAAGACGTTTCCAACTGGTATGGACATTTCCTGTCCAACCTGCATGGTGAGAAATGTTCACAGCCCATCCAAGGGATAAAAGAAACTCGAGAAAGTGGGGATGAATGTTGGCTCGGGATTGCTTCAAGGAACAACATACAAAAATACATACACGTTTCGGTACATCAACAGCTTTACAACCCTTTCTGACTTATCTTAGAAAGAATCTGAATTCTAGACACAAGCACAGCAAGTCTGCTTAATAACAACCCCCGACTCTGGAACGAAATCTACTTTGACATAAAACAGAATGATGACTTGCTAAATAGGGAATCAAAAACGGTACTGCTGAAGTAGATTAAATTACTGTGGACCAAAATTCAATTGAGATTTAAGTCCATTAAGCGTAAAACATTAGCCGTAACCTCATGCATGGAGTAATATGACATCTAATTCTTCTGAGACTTACTCAGACTTGATTTGATTAAAGATTCCGTTCCACTTCTAAATCTACTCAAGATGCAGCAAGCACTATAGAAAGACTTGGGCTTTAGCTGCTCAATTTTCTAAACTATATACAAGTACCCTATAGACTCATATAAGAGAAAATGGTTGAAATATCGAGATAAGAGAGGAAATAGAAAGTTAACAGACCACATTGGCCAAAATCTCTTCACTCTTCCTCTGTCCAGCTCGGACATAAAAGACATGGACAGTGTCACAAGTGCGACAGCTGGTCGAGTCCAGTGTCTCCAGCTCAGTGATGAAGTTCGGATGTCTCGAGTCAATAGCAGCCAATTTTGGTAGAGTGAAATCAGGTCCATCCTGCAATGCCATGGCGAATCAGACGATCCCGAATTCCGGCAAACAATTCAGAAACAAAATCAGTATGGACACATACATGACCATTACGTACAATATTCTTTTCTTCCTTATTTTCTATACCCTCTAGTATTCTTCTACAATATACTCGGAGTCATATGTCCTACCATAGCCAACCCAATACATAAACTAACTCTCTCTCGCTTTGCCTCCAGTACTGTGTTGAAGCTAAGTAACGAAATTAGGATCAGCCTTGCCATCTCAAGACATTCATTTTGATTTCGAGAAAGGGACTAGGAGAAAGTAAAGACTAGAGAAGGAATATTGTAAAACTGACTTTCTCCATTCGTAACACATCCATGTACATTTATATAGTAGTCCTTCCTGCAACGGATAAGAGTCAAGTAGCACCAGAGGGAAAGCTGGTTGGGTTCATCTGATTGTTATTCCATTTGCTCGGAGGGTAGTCAATGTATCCTCACTGAATCTATCTTCTGTACTTCATAGTAAAATATAAAATCTAGTCAAGTGAAATGAAATGAGGAGACGGAATGAGGATTGAGCACATAATATCTTATCTCCTGTCTCCAAAAAACTCTTTAGCCATTAGGGACACGAAAATGTCATACGTGTTCTACTAAAGCTACACTACTCAGACTACAATCTAAAGTCTGAAGTAGGACAGCCCTCCATAGGCCCTCATCTTTAAGGCCTGTTCAGGGCTATTCATAAACATACTAATATGTTAAATCTCGTTTCTCGTAAAAACCTCGACACAGTATGCCTGACAAAGTATTTCACACCTTGAAGAAACTCTTGGCTCATTCTTCATCCTATCCTATAGACTTTTATACTCATACCGGTTCATAAGGAACTGGCTCAGATGTAACACGGTAATAAAATTTAGACCAGACCTGAACACTAATAAATCCAAGATGAGACAGGAGAAGTCGAGCTGTTTGATATTCTTGTGAAACAGGTGGTGGCTGGGCTTCGGTTCTCAGATTAGGATAACTCTCATCAGCCTCCTCTTGAATCATATTTGCTACCGACTTCTCAAGTCGAATCTGATTCTCGAGGATTATTGACAGTCGACTTTGTTCCAAGGAGTCCTGATCTGCCGAGGCTGAGTTACTATTTGCCGAGTCCAGTGATGGAATTGCTTTATCTCTGCAATGCAACCAAGCAACCAAAGTAGATCAGTCATCATCATCATCATCATCATCATCATACACATTCAGCATTATACCTCTTCCGCAATACTAAAAGTGAGTGAGCAGACAGAGAGAGAGAGAGACTAAAGTAAAATAAAGTTTCCTTCCCTATTCCCATCATCATCCATGGCAATTTCATCCATTTCATTATCATTTCCTCTCAGTTTATCTTCTCCCATCAAAATTTTACACCCGAACAGACTAAACTCATATCACGCCTTCCCATTCCTCCAACCTACTTTCTCTAACTAAGCTAAACTAAACTCAGCTGCATTTGAGTAAGTAACCTTTTCCTCAGTATTCCTCGCTATCTGCTTTCTCCCAAGTCACTCCAAACACTAAATACCGACTATAAACCAAATATACTAAAATGTAACATTTCACTTACGCCTTGCAAGGCACAATACGGTCCGCACTCTCAGGGAAATAACGATGTTGGATGTCATATCGTATTCCCACATCATTCATGGGTAATGGGCGTCCTGGGTTGTTTCCTGAAGATGAAAATGATTTACCTTTGTACCTCGGCATGTGACGGAGCTGTAAGGTCCATGCGTGACGTCCTGTTGGTCCTCGCAAGACCATTTGGCAAGTCGGCTGTGGATCTAGTTAAGATGAAAAAAAATCAAAGAACTGCATGGACGAAAGTTCAAGGAGTAATTAATAAAGACCAAGGCGGGAGGCCTTAACAAGAGAGTTCATAATTCTTAATAATCATTGACATCGGTACATGGTACATTGACATACCTTGATCGTTTCCTAAAGGTTCCTCCAACAAAGCAATCAAGATCGTATGATCAATAACGAAGTAGCGGAAATGATTAATAATTTCCTCCTTCGAAAGAGTTCCTTGTGAGTGCACTTGGCTTAATAGGACAAATTCATCCACCAACGAAGAAGTCTTGACCCCATTATTCGGCGTGTACCTTCCAACCTGATGGCATTTAGACGATAATTAATTAAATCTTGGCGTCATCAGAAAACCGTGACAAAGCACACCCCTGATTTAAGGAAAGCAACGCCTAATTTAACTTCCAAATTAAAAATCCAGGAATTTTAATTAGCCTCACTATTTCAGTCCAATCAACGTTGGCATTTAGATCCTCTCTTCCAACCTATCTAATTAAAAGTCTTACTGATTCTGAGCAATCTATCTGAAAGTAGCACGTACCTGCTCAAAAATCACAGCAAGTAAAGCTTCCGCTGCATCCCGAACTCGAAGGGAAACGGGTTTTAAATCCTTTTCATCCTTAAGCTTCACTGGCTCTCCAGGCTTCCCCTGTTAAAATAATAACCCCACCCGAAGGTTCATCATTAATCAATCTTATTTAAAAAAAATCCAATAACCCATCCATTAAAAAAGTAGGAAAAGTCTTGAGATTAAATCACTCCCGATAAATATGCTTAAGCTTCTCATCTCCCCTATGATACTCCACTGTCAAAAGTCATTAAGTAGTAAGGGTCCATAGACAAATATATGTGGATATATACACAGATATGCAATAAAAAATTACTGCAGCTTAAAACTTTTTCCACGAAACTTTCTCCTCCAACTTTCCGCTCAAGAATCTCGATGGAAAAGCGTCAAGCATAGTTTTACGGCTAATTTGAGATATTAGAAAAGTAAGCAATCCGTTTGTGCTCTTAAACTTTCTTCAACCCACATTGTAATATACTTAACTCTTCTCCCTCTCAAGCCTTTTAGCCGTAATTGATTGTTTAACAACAAAATCCAAAAACCAAACCCACTTTTGCTTCACAAAGACCTAAATCCCCTCCAAAAACAATGCATCATTCATCCTCCTTCATATACACTTGAGCTCAAGGGTTATACTTACTACCTATAGCTCAAACTTAAAATGAATACAGCCCCCATGACGTATACACAGATCCCATCCACTCTAGCCGAATTTGACGTCGGAAGTCATTTTTTAACGTCAGATTCCTCAGCATGCAAACAAACAATCATGATCAGGCACGGAAAGGCTGATTATAATGATATGATGCACATTGAAGCAATTTTTGAAACCCTCCCTCATGATCATACAGCAAAAGGCCTTTGCGTCCACATCCTTCACCTACAATCCTAATAACAAACGCAAATTAAACTAAACCTAGCTTTTAACCAATCCAAACACTAAACAACTTGCTCGTAATTTCAATTTATGGAAATCTCTGCAATTTCTGATAACAATACCTATTTACGTAATTCAACATCTCAGCTCTGACTCTTATGGGTAAATAGTCTCAATAAATAATCACACGCGATTACTTCATATCCTTTAGCTTTCTCTAGAACACTGTAGATACAGGGGAACTTCCGGCCGATTGGGCACTGCCACTACCAACCAAAACTATTGCTATGAACACCCGCTACCAAAAAGTAATACCAACGACCGTCTCTATTCCAATCCAACTCTCATCGTAGACCAAATCATTTTCTCTCCTAGTTCACCGTCGTCACCATAAACTAGTAATAGAACTATGAACTGTTGATGTTCGTCTTAAGAACGTTACGGTTCAGGAGCATAAATATCTCTATTTTGAGACTTTTTGAAAGCCTTCCGCAATAAAAACATCAGCTTCCTTTTCATTATCTCCAAAAGCTTTCTTCCTGCAAAACTTGTGAGAAATCCTAACTGCATTAGGACTTCAGGACCATGACAATCAATTACTTGACCACACCTGTTTCCTTATATACGTCCCTAGTCCAATAATCTGACAGCTTACGTTCCCTCGTTCTACTACCAACGACTTGAGAAGGTATCAACATTTTTCGTATTTCATTTTTTTACACTTTTTCCGACGTCTTCCACGTCCAACCTCACCCACCCTGTTTGGAAGTGATGTGACTTTTATATGGAGGAAAGGCGAAACCGTTACTCACTTTTTAGTACAACAACTTCCATCTTCCCAAGGAGAGAGAAACTCTCCCGCCTCATATCTATTTGATAAAGGGATGGGTTGGAGAAAGTCAATCCATACACTTGGTCCAACCTTACTCAAAATTACATCTTACTAACTATTTATTTACCATGTCCATAAAGTTCATTTGAACCAGCAAACTAACCAAAAATTCCCCCAGAAACCAATAGAATAAATATAAGAACATAACTAGCTTGAATATTACATTCATTTTCATACTCATTATATCTGTATATACATTCATCTCTAAACTATCTCTGGAAAAAAAACACAAAAGTCAACACTGCTTTGAAACCAGGATATTATCAAGGAAATTGAAAGTCAAAAAAGATTTCCATACACTATTATTTGCATTGGAATTCAAATAAACGAGCATAAGCAATTGAAATCCGTCCTCTATCCCTCTACGTTCATAATTAAGGTCTGATGCGTGTTTTTTAAAAGGCATGTTTAAGTTATATCAGCTCCGATTATTTTACATACACACTCCATCTAATTTACATCCCCATAGCCCGGGATCTATTCGTATGCATTACATCGATGAATTTCCCCGATTTCCCCTAAAAATGAAATGAATACGGGGAGCCTTCTATCATTGCCTATCTCTCTGGCAATCTAAAATCTCTAAATGTACCCGAAGGCCTCAAGCCTTGCCGGAGCTAAGGCATTAATAAAAGAGAACATGTGGCTCTTGTCGAAACGCACTTTCTCTCCTACCCGAGTCCCTAAATGCTATAAAGCAAGTGATTTAATGTACGAATTCCTCTTTTTCTAAACCCTTGGCTCCCTTTCCGCACCCCATTTCATCCATCCCAACTTCCACTCAATTTAACCAATTTAAATTATTCATCAGTGTACACACTGATAAATTACTAGGCCTCTCTACCACAACTAAACTTCTGTATAGTCGACAAACTTCCTGCTACAGCTTCTACGTGGAATCGGAAATCCTTAATACCTTATATGGCTTGATGAACTACAAACCTATAAGCACGTAATAGATAAATACACATGTGTAGTTTACCTTTTTTCTGACATTTATCATCCATATCAATTAATCTTCATCAAATCTCTTGTAATAAGCCCCAATGTACGTAGTAATTCATTGGCACAGAATATATTTACTGGGTCAAGCATTAATAACATTGTACTGTGTAAGTTATATGCAACTTTGAACAAGCTATTAATATCGCAGCATAGTGTAAAAACTATATCCGATTTTTTTAAACTTTTAACAAGAATCATGTTTCATGAGATTCCCGGATAAATATGAGTTTCAAAGTACCGCACCAATTCAAGCATTACGAACATCGTGTCGTGAGTGACAGAAGACCATTTAAAATAAGAAAGAAGCCGGTTTGTATGAAGCCCCATTCTTGATTCGGAGCAATCAAGCTACTATAAAAGAAGCATTGAGAACGACAGGCGAACTTTAGAAGTAATTTAGCATTGGAAGCATTGGAGGTGATTCTAAATATTTTCAACACCGCATTTGTATCTACGAATCCAGATCAACTCTCACCCCCTTACTTTCAAAAACAGCTTCTAATCACACCAATTAATTGGGAAAATGAAAAGCTCAGTCATTCGTAAACAAGTGGAACAGCAAAATCAAGCTGGCCTTTGTTCAATTGTCAATTTTCGAAGCACACGTAATTTCTAATTTACAATAAACTCTCCCATTTCCGCAATACTCTGAATGTCTACTCACGTGTGACGAGAGGTTAGATTTTGAAAGTTGGTAATAGTTTTAGCCCGTTCGTTAGGGCTTATATGATCACCGTTGTCCGTCCGTCCGTCTGTCTGTATCCATAATAACTCACGAAAGGGTTGACCTAGCGTCACCAAATTTTGCACACAGGGTCTTTGAAACAAAAGAAAGGCTAAGTTC